>VMOF01000002.1:81166538-81358370 GCA_011764245.1 Trialeurodes vaporariorum | reverse complement strand
CCCAAATTGGGTCAGGGACGAAAAAAAAAAATTGCCAGGATTTTTTTTACTTATTTAGTTTAATATCTTCACAAACTTCTAGAATAAATTTAACATCAGTTGAAATGATACATTTTGCTTTGCAAAGACAAAATTTAAACAATTAAATTAGGAACTGTAAATTTCTTAAAACTTAAAATTCATACGTTAAAAGCAAGGTTGTTGTTGTGCATTATTTTGCAAATAAAAGAAGAAAAAAATGTAATAAAAAAGGAAATGGCTGTATTTACTTTTTAAATTGATAAAGTTGATTCATCAAAGAGTTGTTGTTGTAGATAATTTGAGTCATCAGATCAAAGTCTATACGTCCATCTGTTTCCGTCCATTCACTGTTGGACGTTGGTGTCCGAGAGACTAGAGAAGAGACTAAGATTGTGCTCTGCAGAATGTAAATCAAAAACTGTCAAATGCTTGGTTACCTAAATCAGGCTTTACCCAGATACACTCTCATGGACCATGGTAGATCTAACGAGAAGGACAAGATGGTGTCAAGGCTTAAAAAGAGGGCCTTAAAAGACAAACACTTCACATCAAATCTCACTGCTCTTTCTGAGCAATATTAACTAAAAAATAAAGATGAAAGTTGAGAGAGTAGATATTATCTTACAGGATTTGATGCAGAGAATCAATTAAAAATGGTCCAGAAAACTGATGTGAAAAATTCAGATTTAGAGGAGTTTTTCGAAGCAAAGGACCTGAGAAGATCCAGCAAAATTTAAAAAAAAAAAACGTGTGCGGTCAGATCTTCAGTAAGAGCTTTACGATTTGGATTACAGGGTACAAATACTGGGAAAACAATAATTTCTAAACATTTCCTCCACAAATTTGATGGCGAGTGTTTTACTCATAAAAAGACTGCGCACTAAGTTTGTTAACATTGATTGACTGATGAGTAAAGTCATAAAAATTTTGGAGTTCCGGTCTATCTCTCCAACCGATTAGTGACTCAGTTGCAAAAATGCATTTCCTTTTCTGAGTTTGTATTAGCTATGCGTATGTGCAACAAAATGGATTACTTCTGTAAATGAAGGCATTTTATAGTCGGAGAAAATGAGCGCAGATGCGATTGAGCTTGAGAACGCAAGGTTTTAGCTCTCTATGGATTATAGGTAAAGCGTACATAAAAATAAGATAGTGAAAAATTTTCGACAAGTTTCAACTTCACAGGAACTTCGGGTTCTCTGTCATCATTACAAGGATTAGTTAAATACTACAATTGGATGGTTAAATAAAAAGAAAAAATACCATGGTAAATCTATGATATGCCTTTGTCGAACTGGAGTTTTGTTCACTTTAAAAAAGTAAGGGAATTTAAAAACTATTTTTCTCTTTTTATTTTTTTTCCTCCTTTCTTAACGTCGTTCATTTTTAGGAGATAACAGTTCTTAAAAACCGACAACACTGGTAAAAGGGATTACTGTTGTTTGCTCGCCAAAGAGCGAAGACTAAAGTGTTATGCACAATGATTCCGGAAGGATCATCACACAATGGCTACAAACACATACCTCTGAAAATTTGTTGACTGAGAATCACTTATCGTGATTCCATGACAAACTTCCAGAGATTTTAATCCACTGAGTAGCGCCACAACTTGTTTCTTCTGGAACTCACCGTTTTCGGTAATTTTCTTTGAAATTACATCTGTAAAACAATAAACTAGGTTGTCAGGATCTCTGTCTTGTTTTTATCAATTTGTTGAGCTCATCGACCATCAACATCCATTGAAAAATAAAGACAAGGATGTTTTCGGTACTTTTGACCATCAATGTCTGAGTGCAAGTAAGATAAAGTAACGTCTCACTCACAATCATTATGACAAATGGTCAATACTTCCGAGCAAATCCACATCTATATTCCTCAACCGATTTTTAGTGGTCGATGGCTCAAACAATCAATAAGAGCAGGTACAGAAGTCCTAACAATCTAAAAATTAGGTTTTTAATCACAGTTTGTTTTATTTAGGCCAAAAACTGTTGAAAATTTTTAAGGAACGCTAGTTGGAGACAAACTCTGGAGAGGAGGTACCCTGGATTCATATTCACAGTGTCTTAGAAACTTATCAATAAACAAGCACACTGCTTAGTATCAATATAGTTAATTCCTTCAGATACTTTAAAGCCGCAAGTTTTTGATGTTTATGGCCTTCACTAACAAAATTGTAGTTAAAATACCTAGACTTAAATTAGATCTTAAACTACCATATTCTACTACATAGTGATATTAAAGAAAGAAATAAATAAATAAATTGTAGATGGTTTAAAAAGTAAAAACAATGCTAATCTAAAAATATTACAAAAGTATCTAAAAATTATACATTAATAAAATTAGTTAAAAGATAAAGGATGACTAGATGCGAATGGCAAGGGGCCAATGTCTTTTCAAACATGACCTAACACAAATCAACAATGATGATGATTAATTATATAATATGTATCTTTAAAATGATAAACAAAAACTAGAGAGCAGAAGAAATGATAATTCCAATTCGGAAAAGTGTTAATCTGCTAGATAAGAATTAGGTTTCGAGTTGAACTCACACTTTAAAGAATAACTAAAGGTTGCGAGATGTTAAAATTCTTTACGTATGATTTAAAAATTATTCTCAAAAATCTCAAAGAAAAAAGAAAAAAAATAAAGGAAGGAAAATAGAAAAAAGTGGCAATGACAATCGTAAAAAAATAAATGCATACTTCTACAAACATTAAAAATACTTTTAAAATGGTTCACTCATGGATATTATCATAAAAGTTGAAAAGAGAAAAAAAATTAATATCTAGCTGCAGAGCAGACCATCGGATAGAAGTGGCCTCAGGGTAAATCTATGACAGTTCAAAATCCTACAAGGAACATTTCAGTCAAAAGAGGGAACACTCTGATCTTTCCACTTTCACACAAATAGTTTACAACTGTAACGGTCAAAAGAGCCATGACTAGAAAACATTTTTTACCTTCTCTTTCTTTACCCATTCAAGCATATGTGTTAGAAAAGGATAGAAAAAGAGGCTCAAGTCACCTGATGGCCCATCCTTCAATCCTTTTCTGACAAAAAAGTTTGAATGGGCGAAGAAAGAAAAATTCCTGGCCACGGCTCGGACGGTCAAAGCCACTTCTTTGGTTTCCCCTTTCACTTTTTAAAGTTTTTGTTTTCTATTTCATTTTGTTATTTTATATTTATGACACAAATCACTGGCAAGCAACAAATGTATGCTCAAAAACAAGTTTTGCTTTGATCATTGGGTTGAACCAAAATCTTCTGAACATTTTATAACATGGATAAAATTTCCAATTGAATTGTAACATTTATAATTTTTCCACCGGGCAAAGGAATAGCGTTACAGTTAAGATTTTATTGTGACTCATTTTTTAGAGGTTAATTTGGAAGATTTAATGGCTCTAATAAGATTGGAGACACCTACCACAGGAGGCTCAAGATCCTGAAATTGTTACAGTTGTAGAATGCACCAGAGCGGTGCACTGATACAGAAAATATTACAAAATATGATATTTTCCATGTACATATATAAATATATAAATATACAACAGTACAAAGCTCTATCATCTTTCATTCACCGGTACAGTTTTCCGATAAGTTCTAAAACTCCACCAATAAAAGGATTAGAGAGGATAAAGAGATTAAAAATTTCATTTGTGTAAAATTCATGAGGTGGTCTTCATTTGACTCCCTGTACTCATACAGAATCATAAGAGATTGGTGAAAAAATTGTAAAAGATAAATCTAGAATTTTGGCAAGGATATAAAGATGTACTTCATGCATTTTCCACCCTTCAACAGTTTACAAAAAACTTAGAACCCTCTTGATCGTTGTTCAACAGAATGCAATTTGTAGGGGTTGATTAAGTTCAATGAATCAAGTTGACAACACTTGGCATTTTAGGCTTTCAAAGCAGTCTATGTGCTGGCAGTTTTTTTTTTTTTTTTTTTTTTTTTTTTTTTTTTTTTTAAGAAAAACCAAGAACTTTTCAAAGGTTTATGAAGAATTGATTGGTTTATAGAATGGGATAAACCTCTGAGGATTTCATTACTTCTTTTATAAGTATTTCATAAAGCAAATTTTAGCGATCGAATATCATTCACTTCAAGAATTGATGATTGCTAACTGATGCTGCTGATCGGTGTAAAAGCTAGCCAATGAGAGTCGAGAATGAACTCCTGAATGATATTCTCGTGAAAATGAAAACTGCGATAATAATATTCAATAACATAACCTCTAAATCAGCTCTGAATGACATGGCCATTTTTAACAAAAAAAACTAGCGTTTTCGAAGCTAAAATTATGTTTGTCTCATAGGAAAATGACTTCTACGCATGGTTTGTACAGTAAACTTTATTCGAAAAGTTCGTCATTTCCGAAATTATCGTGGCGAAAGGAGTCAAAAAGGATAGAAGATGAGATTTCTGACAACGGTTGCAACAACTCGAAAATCGAATCTACCTCCGGAGGTGAATTCGAAATTTCCAATTGTTGGAATTCAACGGTCTCCGGTGAGACCAACGAAACAATCGAATATCATCAAAATAAAATGCAAATCCATCGAATATCATACCACGGTGAATGATATTCGATCGCTAAAATTTGCTTATAAGAATAAATTTAAGTTTACATACCTCTATTTCCTACTTCTTCCTCACAATTCATTCAAAATAATTTTCAGTTTTTAAAAAGCAGCAGATGCTTTTTTAAAAAAATAAAAAAAACAAAAAACAAAAAAAACAAAAAAAAAAATTGCTCTTAGAATACAGTACAAGATAAAAAGAACTGAATAATTAATGAGATCAACAATAAATTAAAACAAAGATCTACAAGGTAGTTTGTAATCTGACTTGAAAAACTTACACCGAGGGAGTATTCTGAGAAAATCAGGTGGTAATTTAGTACCGTAGTTACTTCCACGGACATAAATGCTTAAAAAATATTAACAGTCAAAAGTAAAAGAAATAAACAAACATGAGGACAGATATTTATAAAATCAAATTACACATTGAAATTGATATTACCTTTAAATAACAAGTTGGGTGTGGTATGATGAAAAGCACCGTGAAATAGAAAAATCAATCAATCATACCAATATTTCAGACAAAAAAAGTGAAACTAAGCATTGGATTCTTTTAAATTGTCGAAATATTCCATTATCTGTTGGTAATCCATACCAAGGTTTAGATCTTCCAATCCGATTAGATCGTCTTTAGCTTTGTCCGACGATGAATCATTGTTTATAGAAAACATGGGATTCCCAACGATGGTAGCCCGTTTCACTTCAGAGGATTGATTGGAATACTCGAAGAACTTGGCAACAGGAACGTTGGGTTCTTCCTCCGAGTCAATTGAGTTTAATCTTTCGTCACTGTTTTGTCTGTTCAAAAGTTGTGACGGTATTTCAAGATGACGATTGTGACAAGCATCATTGATGTTTGCTCGATGCCGATGGTGATGATGATGGTGGTGGTGGGATTTGTGCGGCCTGTCTTTCCCTGACAGAGCGATTGGATACTTTGAGTCTTGCTCTTGCGTCCGTACGTTTCTATGAGGTGGGACTGGTGGTCGATATTCAGAGTTCTCACCAGTACTGTGAGGAGGAAGAGGTGGTAAAGGTGGCAGACTGAAGAAAAAAGAAGAAAATCCAATTTAGTAGAAGTAACGGTAAAGTAGAGAAGTCCATCCCTAACACTCTTAGTTTTTATGCTGGTGCATCACAAAAAATGACCCAACAGAAGTGCAGGTATGCTGGAGCAGGGGTGCAAAATATGCCCGATCTAGCGATCCGCGGATCGCGTGAAAGTGAGGAAACTTCTGGGAAAGTGAGGAAATTTGTCCAATTTTTTTTTTTTTTTTTTTTTTTTTTTTTTTTTTTTTAATGGCACAATAAGGAAATCCTTTCCCAGGAAAATAGTGTGAAAAATAGGAAAATATCGGTCACTTTGCGAACATACGGTGTTGAAATGTTAAAAAAACCAAAAAAAAAAGGCCTCACTTTCAAATTTTTGTGAGGAAATTTTTTAAAATCCTGTGAGGAAATAAGTCATGGATCGCGTGAAACTTCCGAAGTTTTGGAACATTTTGCACCCCTGTGCTGGAGCCTGCGAGCCGACAGTTCACAGGAAAAGTCTAGACATTCTTAAAATTCCATTTTTTTAAAAAAAAAAAGACCCGGCAAAGTACTTACTGGAAATGGCCCCTCGCCAAAACTTGATTTTTTTTAACCTAAATTGATGCCACTCCTAGAGCTGAGCCAAAGTTCTCACGGCACCAAAAAAAATTTCACCGCGCCATTTTCGTGCAATTTAAGCTCGAAGTTGAAAAATAACAATGGGAATCAGCATTAGTACGAAGTGCTTTTCTCAGAAAATGACAGGTCATCGGCGTGTCCATCCCGCATAAAACAATACCATTGTTTGCACTCGGTCGCAAGTATTGAGGGAGGGCGGGCGGTTATAGTGAGTAAAAGAAAAGTGTGTGGATGGGTAGGGAAGGGGAAAGGACAATATACGTGCAGTCCAAGTATGAACAATGATACATATTGTTTTATGAAGGACAGACACATCTGTCCTTTAAAGAGAAAAGACCTTCGAACTAACGCTGGTTTCCATGGTTATTTTTCAACTTTAAGCTTAAATAAAACAGCACAGTAAACTTTTTTGGTGCCGTGAGAACTTTCACTCAGCTCAACGAGCGGCGTCGATCTATGTAAAAAAATCAACTTATGACAAGGGGCCATATCCCATGAGAAATGTCCCGGATCCTTTGTACTTAACCCACATCGTGACCAGATGTTTAGACTTTCGATGCAAAACCAAATTGTGGAATTTTCACAGAGTTATTTATGAAACTTCTTCAAAATTCATTGAATTTCCTCACAGATATTGATGAAACTTCTTAAATATTCCTTGAATTTTTAACATTTCATAAGGCACATTTTAGTAAAACCATCTTTGAGAGACTTCTCTAAAACATGCATTTGACATTTAACCCTTTAACTGCTACGGACGAGTATACTCGCGGCGGAGAAACCTCTTCTCTTAGAGCTGCGGACGAGTATACTCACAATCGTGACTATATTCCTCAAAACTCTTAAAGAAAAATAAAAAAAAATAAAAAAAAAAAAAAAAATAAAATAAAAAATTAAACAAAAAACGTAACAATTCGTAAATTTGCACGGTTTTCCATTCACACCCTGGCAGTACCTGCATTCCTAACTCAGCAGTCAAAGGGTTAAAGCAAATTTTTGAGTGAGCGGCTTTTCGATTATCTGATCCTGTTCTTAGTTGCGTAAATTGAAGATCACACTATTCAACGTCATTTTTATTGTAATACCACAGCTCAAAACAATTTATCATTGAGGTTTAAGTCAAATTATTTCATAGATAACACTCTTCAATGCACAGTGTGACATAAAGAATCCAAAAGCCCCAAAAAATTGACTAAAGATACGTGTGCTTAAGTTTCTCAATTGGAATGGGTCAGTTATAATGAATATACAATCAACGAATTCCACTTTTAATGGTAGAGAGAAAAACAGATGAAATGCAAGAAAGAGAAGACAAATAGGCGGGAAAAGAAAAAGAAGAAAAAAAACTTACATTTTTGAGGAGTTCTGACGCTTCTTATTTTTCTTACAGTAAGTTTTTGTGTCAATTTGAGATGGATACACTGCACCTTGCTGTGAGGATAGTTCAACATGATTAGGATTTTCGAAGGAAGTTCCAAGCTGTAGATCCACATCTGGATTTGGTGCTGCAGTGTACGTTGGATTAGACGTAATTCTAATTTGTTTGTTGATATTCGACTTAAATCTATTTGAACTTGCTGGGATCAATAAACCCGATGCTCTTTCCAGAGTCGCACGACCAAGCCACACCCAATCGTGGACATTCGTTGTCGGTTCTTCCGCGTCCCTTTTCATGTTCATGATTCCATTACCAGAACTGTGATTGTTTCCAAGCACAGGAATTGTCTCTGGTAACTGTTCAGACATTTCATTAACATGAGGTTTGAATTTCGAAGCGTAAACAACACAAGATACAACAAAAACTACGATGGCAAAGCAGAATGCCGCTAGTAGAACGTACATCCCAATTTCAAGAGGTGATAAATGAACGACCCCAGGTCTTCGAGGGCTCATGAAAGAGTTATGATGCTGACGTGCTTGAACTGTTGGTTCATGATTATTCTCGTCCTTCAAGGGCAAACCTAAAGCACACAAACATTCAAATTACATGAGGAAGAGATAAATTAACAGACACAAGTTAGAAATGTTAACAGATGACAACTCCGCAACAACCATTTTTCAAGGAACAGCATTTTTAATCATTTATTTTCATTACTTATTTGTTTAGTTTTCAGTTCATAGGATACATAGGAAACTGCAAAACTCATGTGCCAAATTTTCAGGGCACATATTAGTTTCCAAAATAAGAATTTTTTTATCAGTGAACATGGGTCCGAAAATGATCCCCCTTTAGAACAACAGCCCCACAGTTTTTAAAAATTGATGGTTTTTTTGGGTTAGCTACCACCATTATAAACCAAATGTCGCGAAAATATGAGTCCTAAGGTAATGATATGTGAAGAATATATTAATGACCCCGGGAAATTCAGAAATAAAGTCTGACTGTACTTTTGAGGCAATATAGTCTCTTAAACGGCACCAATTTCATGTTACGGATTTAAAGGACAAACAATTACAGTAAAAGCTCGCTGTGTCGGACGCTCAGTTACTCGGATTTTTCGCTGAGTCGGATTTTTTTCCCGGTCCCTTGAATTGCCCCATAAGACAAATGTAAAAAACGTCGGCATAAGTCGGATTTTTCAGAGTCGGAATTTCGCTTGTCTCGGATTTTTTTCCGGTCCCTAGATGACTTTTTTTTTGTTGAGTCGGACAAAATTACAGATAAACAAATAAAAGAAAGTCCAAGAACAGATTGCCGAGTTCAAGTTTTTGTGTGCGTGTTTGTGTCATAAATCAAACCAGCCGACCCACCTTTCATCTCTACCACACGCCGACTTCGAGGCGCGGCAGTGAGTGATGCGTCGCGTCGAGATAACACTGCAAGGACCCCGAGGAGAGTTTCCCATACGATCGGCATTTCATTAAAGGCGACTCCATGCCACAGGGCCAAAAAAATGTTGAGCCCTCGCTAAGTCGCTAAGCAAGAGGTACGTGCTATGTAAAACGTATGGACGGCAAACGTTCGCTCAACATTGAGGTTATGTAGCACTCCTCGTACACCCTTCGCATGTCCCGGACGTAAAAGACTTCTGATAGTATTAGAAGTCTTTGGTCCCGGAAAGGACAGACTTTTTTGGGCCCAGTGTTGCCATGGTGGCATCATTATGCTACATGTAGCCGGAAACGGAAGACGAAATACGACAGGGTGACAAGATGAGGAAACTGATCGGGAACAAAGGGAGAATGGCACGCGTCACCAAAGTCTTGGCGCGACACGGCACACTCGGACACAAAGGAGAAGAAAAAGGGGGAGGGGCGAGGAGTCGGTGAAAAGTAAACAAAAACAATGCAGAGTTCAGAAGACATGATTCATCGACGACACGAGAAAATCTCTTGCGTCGGTGTAATACCTCCCCCCTCTCCTTCATACTAGATGCTGCTATTGAGACGAGAGTGGTCCGATTAGACCAATTCCTTCAGACACCTCCAGCGCCTGCGAGACTCAGCCGCAAGCCGCTGTTGTGCTCTTAGCGCCGCGCCGCGCCGGTTCAGCGGCAAGCGGCAGTCTTATCGTGTCGCAACGAAGAATCTGTGTTGCTTCGCGGAAAAATTGATATTACATCCCTCAGGAGTTTGTTTAGTTAAGCGGCAAAACCTCTTTTTCCACATCCGAATTGCTGACACAAGTGTTGAGTACGAAATCGCCAAGAAAATACTGGTTTTTTTCGGGAAACTTCGCGCTAAGTCGGATTTTTTGGGGGAAAATCCGACTCAGACGTAATTTTCATGTGTCGGACTTTCGTTAAGTCGGATAAAAGCCGCGGTCCGAAGACGATCCGACACATCGAGCTTTTACTGTACTAAAATCAGATGTTCACAACTCTCAGATGGATTTCTAGTCTCGCACATTTTTTTGATACAATGCGTTTTATGCAAGATAATTGCTCCACAATGTGAGCAAGTCAACGCTTTTACCATTGTGAGCGGCAGTAAGTATACTACCCGCCACTCCGCTGCTTCTTGGGGCCGCTCGTCATGGTAAAAGCGCTGACTTTTTTTTAATGTGCAGCAATTATCCGGCTTAAAACATGTTGTATCAAAAAAATGCAGAGGAGACAAAAAATCGTTCTCAGAGTTTTTCCCATCTGATTTTAGAAACTATTTTTCCAATTTTTAATCCGTAACAAAAAAATCTATGCCGTTAAAGATACAATATTGCTGGAAAAGTATTGTCAAACTTGATTTCTAAATTTCCCGAGGTTCTTATTCGAGTCTACTTGTAAAATTACCTCGGGACTCCAATATTCGTGACATTTGGTTTATAATGGTGGTCACTCCAAAAAAACCATACATTTTTTTAAAATTTTGGGGGGCTATAGCTCAAAAGAGGAACATTTTTAGACCCATGATTATACGAAAAAATATCAATTTGGCCTCAAACATATGCTCCAGAAGTTTGAAACATGAGTTTTGTTACACCCTGTATAAATATTAAAAATTTATACGGTACACATTGATTTATACGATATAAGAAACCACACAAAATCTGAGGTTTTGTTTCATAATTATTAATTAAAGAGCAAAAAATGAGAAGGAATGCAAAAAAAAAAAAGTACCGATTAAAATGTCTTGGAGATCGTTTTTCATTTCTTTATGCGATTTCCTTTCCTTGATATTCGTTGAAGATCCTCCATCATTTTGAACAAATTCAGGCCGATCATTAGGAATGAAATCGACTTGCACCGCAGCTGTGGCTGATAGCAGTGAAGATGATCGCTGTAGCTGACAAACTTCTGGAGGCATCAAAACCGTTTTTAGCAGCTGACCACTACCCGGTCCAACAGCGATGACTCGTGGATGAGAGGAAGTTACCAGAGGAGCAAATGCAACCACTTCCGGACGAAGACTTTCCACTTGCAATGAGAAATCAGACAAGGATACATCTTGCAAAGGAGTTCGAGTGCCATCAGAGAATTCCACATCGATGTCCAACAAACCCTCCTGGGGAGCAATAGAAAGTTTATAGAATCATAACAGAAGATTATCGAAGTAGATTAAGACTACAACTGGGTCTATCTTGGCTTCGCTCTACGGAATAATGCTTTTATTCAAGCGTGTTATGTACCCAAAACTATTGGTCTTAAAATTGTATGATGTTGAAGTAAGAGGTGTTTCTCAATGTGTCATCGGTTCGTTGAAAACTTTTGCAACTGGAAATCTCAGCATTGATTTTAACATAAAATTATGCAAAATAACAATAACACTGCGTTCACTTTCAAGTTGTAGAATTCATTCATAAATTCAAAAGCATTATTCAAAGCAAATAGAAACCCTTTAATACTGAATTGATTTTAAAGTTGTGACAAAGAAAATTCTTTAGGATTTTTTTATCAAAAAAGTCTGGTAATTACCTGGTACTGAGCAGTGAGTTTCCGAGTTACAGAGCTTTGGGCAATGAAACCATTATCAATGCTAGCATCAGGAGTAATTGTTAGCTGCAAGCCAGAAACAACATGAGCCCGCATTCTTGTCAGACTAACTTTGTCACTAGTAACTCTGATTTCTCGGGCACCTAAAACTCGACCGGTGATTGGAGACATGACCTGAAATATAAAATAAACCAAATGATAAACTTGGAATAATTTGATACAGTAAGCTCACTTAAAAGAACCTCAATTTTTTTTATTCACTTATTTCAGCAATTAAAGAGTAGAAGGCAATGTGTTCGGGCGAGCACCCTCGAGTTGCATTTTTTAATTTGTTGAATAATTTTGAATTTTGAGTTTTTTCAATTTGTGTAAAAAGATTACGAATGCACTGGGAATCGAACCCACACCATCGCATGTTCGAACCGCGGCTCTCCGACGAGTAAGTGGTCGGTGCCTTTGACCAGCCGACTAGCGGACTGGTTGAGGTAGACGCCCAACTTTAAGCTTTTAGAGTTGAACGCTTTCTCTCACATTATTAATTGAACTAACGTCTGGGAGAGTTCGCGCGGTGTTTTTTAGTTGCAGTTTCCCTCTTCATTTTATGATTTTGATTTTATACATATACTCAAGTAATTTGTAACAGAACCAGCTTGCACTTTTGCTCTGTCGCACAATAGAGTATACAGTTCATGTTTTAGAATTGTTTATAAGTATGCCGTGGTGAGGCCACTTATGAGCAAGGCTTAAAGCTTGAACATTGGTTGCCTATTGTGAGCGTATATATTTTTGGTTGTGAAGTAGGTGTATCAGATTGCATAACTTCTAGGAAACAGTCAACGGGACCAGTCGGTGAGTCAGAGTCAGTGCCGTGGTGAGGCGGTCTCTGCTCTCATTGAATTAAGCTGACGCCTGTCTCCTAGAGGTTAGGCAATTTGTAAGGCTCGAAGGTGTGGTATGCCGTGGTGTGCCACTGCATCGAGAGTCGAGCCGAAAAGCATTGCGAAAGGTACTTCGTACCTGCTCGCTAAAGTATAGCAGCTTGTTCCCCTCTCGAAATTGGATTTTGTTAGTTTTTGAGTCGATTTTATCGGATTTGGTTTTTTGTTAGATTTTGAGTCGATTTTACATCGAATTGAGTCGTTGTTGATTTGTTTATCGATTTTATATCGAATTGAAGTCGTATTGTTTATTTGAATAGATTCAATGGTAAGGCCTTTTGTCCTGTTTTTTGCTCGCATTAGCTAGAGTCATGGGACTCCTTGTTTAGTCTTCGTATTTTTCGTTTGTTCAGCTCGTTTCAGGTTCGAGGAAACCCTGAAAATTAACCTTTGAAAGTTTCCGATTTTAGTTGTTTCGTTGCCATTTATTTTGAATTATTATTTCCCTTTGTTTGTTAGTGTTGAGGTCTCAATGATGAAAAGGTTCTTGGACTTGAGCTTATGCTTTTAGTTAAACGCTAAATCTGAGAGATCTCACACAAAACAATATTTTTGTTATTTAATTTTAATTTGATTATTAATTTAGAACGGTCCTCCGGAAAATAACTCTTTTATTTAGTAAAGAGTCCCCACACAATGATTAGGGAGGTTGAGACAAAAAAACTTGCAAATAAATTCATACAAAGAATAAATCGGTAAACATGCATTACAAACCTTACATTTTAACTAAATTCTTTTTCCAAAATTTCGATTTTCTAGAGCTCTTGTGGCCTTAGTGACCCTGGTACTACTGAACCAAGAAAAATGCTATGAACCCACTTTTTCTTAAATTTCTATCGTAACACATATCATATTAAGCTTGCAATTTAAATTAGGAGATAAAAAAATTCTTCAGACAAAATAGGGGTAAAAAGGTAATAATGTAAAAGGACACCTTGATATAATTAATTTTCTACCATGATCTCAATAATCGACCAAACATGCCTACCCTGGTATTTATTTATATATTTGGCCCCTTTTTGGCCTTTTATCTTTACTTCATTCTTCTAAGTAGCTGCTTCTCTAAAACTGGTCATTTTTATATATTTGTTTTGTATTAGGTAGGTACCTACTATGACTTCCAAAAGAAAGTCTGCTCATCAAATTGTTCTTGATGAATTTTTCTTTTATTTTTATTTGTTTTAAATTTTTTGAGGCATAATGTCACAAGTGGCAATAGTGTAAGACTCTGAAATACCTAAAAATCGTACAAATTCACAAATTGGTTGAGAAATGAAATTTTGAAATTTTCAATCAGGATACTTTCTTTTGAAAGCCATAGTACATTACAACTACAGGAAACTTGAGACAAATTGGAATTGAAATTATAATCAATATAATTTTTAAAAGATTTGCTTCAAGGCAAAAGAGACTCCACTTACTTAACCTTTTCCCTCCTGAATTATGAAAAAAGTGTCTCTGTATCCTGAAACCTATACCATTAAATTGAACAAACTTATCTCATATGATTTCATAAGCGAGTCAATTTTTTCAAAATCCCATAAGACTTTATGCAAAATGTCGTCCCTTAAATGGGACACTGTGAGCAAAAGGGTTTAAAATTCCTGTTTTTAAACCAACTTTCTGGAGATCCGGTAAATTTTTTTTTAAAAAAAGGACATTTTCATTCTTTATAAAACAGATAAGGTAAACAGCCCAGTAACAACTATTTTTCACATTGTGAAAAATATTAGTGTAGTGGCAATTTTGGTGTTTTGCGTATTTTTTTCGAATGTTTCACACTTGAGGTTTCCAAAAAAAAAACCACCCAAAACACTAGTATTGCCACCAAACTAATACTTTTCACATTGTAAAAAATGGGTGCCGAGTACTGGTGCAAATTTTAGGGGTGCCTGCTACTAAGGTGTTTACTTTAGGAGGACTGAGACTAAAAAGGCAGACAGTTGGTAACTTTAGGAAAATTTTAGAGTCTTTTCATTAAAAATCTTGGTTAGATTTCACTTGTTTAATCCAGCATCGGATTTACAAATTTGCCCACAGATCGCTCCATCAGGCAATTTTCCACCCCTGCCCAGCTAGAAGGGGGGTCCAGAGGTCCACCCCCAAAAATTTTCAGGGTTTTTACCTCCTTAAAATGCAAAATGTTGAGATCTTTAGAGAGATTTCCCATTATTTTATACGGAAAACAACATACTTTGGCTAAACATGGCTACACATTATTTTATACCAGAAATTACTTGAATATTCGTGGTGATAACAACACAGTTAATGCATCGCATTGTTTTCAGCAAAAAAATCAGCAAAAAGCCTGAAATCAAATGAGACGCGAGGCTACGTAGTGATGCGCCGCGCCAGCCGCTGGCGCTGTCACCGAGCCGCCTTCCCTGCGCCCTCGTTACTGCAATTTAAAACGTTGAGTCTTGCTTATTTTTTACTCCTCCACTATCGTGTCAGTTGTGCCTTAAATTTCAAATCTGCACTTGCAACAGCACTCATTAAAAAAAAAAACAAAACAAAAAAACTGCCTTGAAAAATTTGCCGCCTCTAGAAATCTGTCGCTTTGGGCCATGGCCCATTAAGCCCATGCCTAAATCCGGCGCTGATTGAATCTTAAAACCAAAAACCCAATGAACTTGATTCCGTCGAGAGGAGTTTGGTTTGGGTCAATAATTTGAGTGTACAAGAAATGCAGAAAGATTTAGAAAAAGGAGAGGCAGGTCACGAAAGAAAGAATAAAATACTTTTAAATCATACCTGGACTTCAGTTCGGCCAACGCTTTGTCCTTGTACAATCTTCCCTTGGAGTGTCGCAATTCTGGGGTCAGAGACTCGCAGCGAGGGAATCATTAAGTCAGTAACTGTGAGCCAACTGCGCCTTGATACGAAATAACTGACCCTTCCTGAGTCATGATCTGTTGCAAGAAATCTTGCGTAAACCTATTGCAAATAGAATATGAATTAATTGTTACTTTTTCCGTTTTTGAATAAAATAAAAATCAAGAACAAAAGTGGAGTAGGATGAGAAAGACAAAAAATAAGAGGCTGAACACTCAACAGTCTTTAATCCAAAACTTGAAACTGAAATGTTAAACAATAATAATTGAAGCTTCAAAATAATACCATTAGGGGAAGAGAAATGGGTTCCTCATTTAACTATAGCTGGAAAAGTAGAGAACTTGGACTTCTGGTGAGTGGCTTCTTTCCAAAGTTTTGGCCCTTTGACTCCAAGTTAGAGTCGAATTTCACAAGTTGCTGTTACTTAGTTTCACAGAGTTTTTAATCAATCAAATTGACTTCAATCTCCAAAAAGAAACATCATTACACATTTACATGGTACAGTATTTCTCTATTTACTTATTTATACGTTTACTTATTTATTTATCTATTTATCTATTTAGAAAATAAACAGGAAAACAAAGGTACTTACCTACTAGGAAAAAGGAAGTAAGGAACACAAATAGAATTGAGGAGGGAGTTAAATTATCAAGAAAAAAAAAGTGATAATTACCTCGACTGGACTTTGCTGAAATCGCAACCGGCATAGACTGCTTGATTTTTCTGAATCAATCGAATTGCCAATATCCTCTGTTACAACAGCATTGACATTCAATCCTCCAACAGAGGCAACGTTCGTCCATCCACCATGCTTCTTATTTTTCTGATTGCTGTCATCAGACGATCGCTTGATTTTTGAAGAGCTGCAGGGCAATAGAAAAGAAAACATTAAGATGATTCCAGGGTCGATTAGTTCCAACTGTGGACACCACGTCGCGCTGCTCAAAAAGTCAACAGTTTTTTGTTAAATTTGACGAATTCACGCTAAAAACACAAATTTGAGAAACGTCAGCACCTGCGAGCATACTTCAGGAAGATACCCTGAAAGTTTCAGACTGAAACACTCAAAAATAAAGCCGGAAATTATGAAAAACGAAACTTCCCGTAAGCCGCAATGAGTGCGAGTGAGGCAGATAGACGTATCATCACTCGCGCTCACTCTCACTCACTAAGCTTATGGCGAAACGAATTTCATATTTAACGGCTTTAATTTTAAACCAATTTTGCTCATTTAATGCTCGAAAAATCCATAAAAAATTTTTGCAGGTGCTAGCGTTATTGGATTTTGAGTTTTATCTACGGTTTCAGTTTAAAACGCCAAAAACACGACTTTTCCCAAAAGCGACTAGTGGCGCTATCCATCGGATTGAAATCTGGAAAAGTTTCGCCTGGAATCACCTTAAGTAAAGCCAAGCTTTCGATTACTGGCCTACTGATTGCCACCTTTGCTGTAGAGCTTTGAGTAGTGATTATGAGAGACATGGGTGTTAGGAAAGACGCCTCGTCCAAAAAAAAATACGAAGTAAAGACCGCTGTTTGAAATAGAGAAAATTAACAAAGTGCAGCGTTGATGGTTCTTTCAGTATTGAATCTATTGAAATGATTTTATCTTTCTTAGAGAATACAATGTTTCTAATACGAGGGTGGATTTTAAAGTAAGTTTACCTATTTTTTTTCCAAGAAACTATCAATGCTAGAGAAAAAACAAACCTAGCGTTGAAACGTACGTACTTTCAGCTTTCTAACGAGCTTTAGTTTTTCAAATTTGGCCAACGCGTTGCAGAGATATTGTGGATTTTCCCCACCCGTCTCTCCTTCAAACGTGCCCACCTTTTCACGCGCTATAGAAAACTGCGAGTTTCGGCATAGGTGAAGCGCTTATCTCCGGATCAGACATCTCAATAACACCTGAATGCATGTTTTTTAACTAAATAGACTACTCTTCTACTGATAAAATGATCCAATTTGTATCCATCTTCAACATTTTGGTCAGTACTGCAAGTGCAATCATCATGAATTGAAACTGGATTAACAGCTTGCGTCAAAACCTGGTTGTGGAGTATGAGGAAAGAATTTTACGACGGCTGTATACAGAAATTTTTGCACCGACGTAAAGAATTCAAGAATCTAGCGGGTGACTATGTCAAAAAATGAGGTTAGATGCCTCACAACAATGTTATGACTTGCTTCAATAAAATAATAGCTCTATGTTACTTTTTCAAAGTCTAAAACTCATGTTTTCTGTGAAGCTAAAAAGGTGGGCACGTTAGAAGGAGAGGCGGGTGTGTAAAAGGCAAGATATCCCCGCAACGCGTAATCCAAATTTGAAAAACTGTAGCTCGTTAAAAAGCTGAGAGTACGTACGTTCCAACTCTGGGTAAGTTTTTTTTTCTAACATTAATAGTTCCCGAGAAAAAAAATAGGCTTGCTTTAAAATCCACCCTCGTAATATTAGACATATGGGCAACACACAGATTACAGGTTTTTCAGCAAATCTCTTCTCTTAATGGTGACAAGAACTGCTAACAGGTGCCTTCTGGTGACTTTGGCTTGGAAAAAAAGGAGCCAGCATCTCAGTAACTGTTTTTAATTTTAATTTCTTATTTTGGATTACGTTTTCAGCCGGGGGGTTTCAGCAGGCAAAGAGTTGAGCCAAAAAAACAATCTTAAGAAAAAAACAAAAAAAACGTCTCTAGCACTATCTGAAAGAACCCCTCTTGCCAAATTTGGATGCTAATGGACCCATAGGTCAGAAGTTATGATGTCGGACGGACAGACGGACTGACGGACAGACATTTTTTGGGAATATGATTTTTGAGTTCAGGGGGACCTGAAATGCCAAGATATGGAAAAACCCCAACTTCGAAATTTTTCATGATGCCAATACTTTCTCTCCTTAGGGGGGGAGCGAGTCTCTCCTTAGGGGGGGGAGCGAGAAAGTAAAAAAAGCTGAATACCAAAAAAATACGTACGTGATGTGATCAGCATCTGATGACACTTTCCAACCTTTGATCTGACTCAACTTGAAATCGGCAACATTGATGTCGAGAGGAAATTCCGGCATCCAGACAGTGAACTTGGCAAGGCCCGTGTAGGTGTCGTACTTGACAAGGACAGAGGCATTTGATGAGCCCCTCACCTCAGTCCCATCGACGTAAACGGAACTGCACGAAGAGGATACCTAAAAAGAAGACAATAATAATATATTTAGAAAAAAGAAAGAAAAACAAATTACAGAAATTATTTCTTCTGTCCAGTGAGACTGTAGTTGGAAATCCGGCTAGAAATACATACGAGAAAAACCTTCAAGACTTTTTGGTTGCTTATATACTTCCTAATTCAGTCCAAACAAGCTAAAATAATTTTATAACAAACAGTACTTTAACATTCAAATGTCTCGTAGTCAAAAAAAGTGTAAAATAAACTTGCACAGATGAAAGTGCACCTTACAGTAGATTTGCTACTTAGCAAGCCCGACAAAGAGAACAGAACCACTTGGCACAGTCCCTGATCAGTGATCCTGCCATCCTTTCCTAATAAGATTTTCTGCTCCTACAGCCTGCCCAGTGCCCCTACCCTCCCCATCCTAAAAGCAGCACTTCCTTCTAAATATAAGAGCAAAGGCAAGAAAAAAAATCCGTTAGCCAGTAGCTTGTTTTTGTTTCGAGAAACTATTTTTTTATCTCTGGAAATGGGATTGCATACTTCGAAGAATGAAGGCGCCCCCCCCCCAAACAGGGACAGAGAATCTAGCCAAGAAAGCAATAAGCGTCTAGATTCCTCTTCCTCATCCACGTTTTCCAGTTCTTCCAATATGGCGGACTGGAAGTGGGAGTGACAACTCGAGGACAAATATTCCATATGCTTGTAGCTACGCGCGCGCTTGTGGGTGATTTTTGAATGTTCGCAGTCCGCTATCCTGCGCGCACGACCGTCAACCGTCGCTCGTAAGTAGTAATCGTAATAATAGACTCCCGGACGATCGAGCTCGTACTCACGGTAGCATTTCATTATTATTACATATGTGTATTCGTTTAAGAGAGCAAAGTCCAATAGTCGAGAAAGGAGTTGCAGTTGTTACTCGGAACAACTCTTTTTATTCTCAGTACACGCTATTGCATATTTCGCAAATTGAAGGCGCTTTCTTAAGAGGCAGTTTAGAAAAGTTGGTACAGTTGCTAAAACAGCAAATCACACAATAATCAACCTCTTATCGCGTTAGTTTATGTGTTTCTCTAAAATAGTCACATTGAAATTGAATCTCCGGCGAAAACGGCGCACAGTGTTTTGAAAAGGAGGACCGGCGGACATTGGCTTATAACTCTACTATAGCGCTTAAAAATATAATTAAACCCATGCCACCCTATGTAGTTGGGTACGAAAAATTCATAGAAAGGGTCGAAATTGTCGCACAGTGGGTATTTTTTAAGTAAATCCTGGAAAAAAATTTAAAAAAGGTGAAAGAAAGCTGGAAAAATGTCATAAATGGCAGTGAAAACGTACAAATTTATCTTATTTTCTATGGTTTACCATGGGAAACACAGAATTAATGCTCTACCGCCGCACAATGGTCAGTTTTCAAGATTTTTTTTTTTTTTTTTTATTATTATTATTGTAAGTTTCAACTTACTTATTTTATGAATATTTTATTTTGAATGATAATGAATAAAGATAATAATACCTGGCAAAAATCACAAACAATAATAGTCCTAATAGCTAATCACGGAATCAGCAGACACCGCAGCTTTCAGATAAGATTCTACTGATCGATCAACGAGGTGCAAAATTGATAAGGCGATCTGTGGCGCGGTCATTGACCTACGAAACGGTCGGATGTAGAGACAAGTTCCGGAATAGCAAAGTATACAATAAACATCGAGTAATATTGACGTTCTCTTTGTCAGTAATCGATCGGATTTATCGATGACTTTCACATCGGCTACACTTCATTGGCGTAGCGTGCAAATTGGCAACGTTGTATTTTGTCCATTTAAACTCATGTAAAAGGTCGAATGCAAAGGCGTTCACCGAATACCCAAAACTTCGATCTTGTAATGGGTTTAAATGGACAAACTGCAATGTTGCCAAATAGCACACTACGCGTGACTGCGACACTTATTACTGATTTTACAGATCCGAGAATGAAGGTTTTCTAATTTCTTCAATTATAAACGCACGAAATAAAACCCCCCTCCTTCCCCCAGACCAGACTCTTTCTATCAGTAATAGCTCTGCAAAAGCGCTTGTAATGAGCTCAGGTCAGTGAAAATGCGATATAATTTGGAACATTAAATGCCTCATCAATAATAACTCGAAAATTCTAAAATTTAGGTTTCTAAAATCTTCGTTTATATTTCTATTATGAAAAGTTACCATCATCTGTAGGCAATAAAAAGAGTGGGAAAAAGTTCTTGGATGGAATGGAAAATGGAAATTTAAATAAAAAATGTGAGCAAGCCGAAAAAAAATTACAGGTAGTGGGATTCGAACCCCGGTTTGATGCGTGCAAGGCAAAAACTTTAGCCAAACGACCAGCCAGTTCACGTAGAGAAGAGCGGCGCGCGTCCAACAGATACGCAGCTCCTGCCGCTCGGCCTAGACGTGAGACAGTTGCTGGCGCGGCGAGAGAAAAACGTGGTTAATTTTACGGAGGTCGACTTACAAAAATTAAGATTTCTCCAAGAGTCGCAAAAAGTGGCAGCCAATTTTTGGATATGTTGTTCTCTAGATGTTACTCTATCACTCCCTGAAAGCCGTTTCTTAAGGCAATTTAAGGCTTTTTTTATAGCTCTGCCTAAAGTTGAAAAACCGTAAATTTTTCCTCAACTCTTTGAACAAGCTTATCAAGGTCGTAAAAGTAGAAAAGTTTAACTTCATATAGCTCATTTTAAAGCTGAAAGTACGCTGAATAAAATGGTGTATTTCATTTTTACAAAATTTTGAATATGAACAAAGAAAACACCCATACATTTGGAGCATGGTTTAAGAAAAAATCGGAACCTACCGAAAGTGATATTTTGAGAGCTTACAAAAGTATCAAAAAACGAATTATAAGCCAAAATTATGGTGAAATGGGGTGCACAGGATACTAAACTGAAGATTTAGTCATGTTTTGACTCTAAAAACACGACTTCGATTTTTGGCCCAATGTCCGCGCCGCGCCGAATTCAAAACACTGTGCGGCGTCAAAAGTGGAGAGATACTGAGCTGTAAACAAAATAGTATCCACCGGCGGCGCGGCGGCATTAAAAAAATCACTGTGCTTCAGTTATTTACAGTGACGTCCCGTGCAATGGGGCTATTGCACACTTTTTCTATAAGCGATTTAATAGTCGATTATGGCGTAAAAACCTCAAAAAATAACGATGGCGGTACTAAAAACTTCCAAAATCCACTCCTAAACTCAATAAACGCAGTTATTTGCGCGAGCGTAATGGTAGCCGAAGGCACTAACAATGGGAGATTCCTAACTTAATTTCGTCACTCTTTCTATGCTGACAAGGATGATTCACAGAGTTATTAGTCATCAGAGTGATGATCCACATCCGATGAATGGTGCCGCAACATCTAGTGACACCGGTGTCAAATGAAAGTAGTCTCTTATTGGTCACTTCTTGACGGAGTTTCAGAATTGTTAGATGGGAATCTCCCATTGTTAGTGCCTTCGGCCACCATTACGCTCCCGCAAATAACTGCGTTTATTGAGTTTAGGAGTGGATTTTGGAAGTTTTTAGTACCGCCATCGTTATTTTTTGAGGTTTTTACGCCATAATCGACTATTAAATCGCTCATAGAAAAAGTGTGCAATAGCCCCATTTGGCGACCATAGGATTGGTCCATTTACGCTTGGGTAAAACAATCGATTATTTGAAGCGTCTGACAGCCTCCTGGAGAATCGGCTGTTTTTCATGTATATAAATGGGGAACACTGTTGCCAAATGGCACGAGCCGCCGCCACTGAAAAATGAGCGCAACTTTATTTTTGCATCGTCTCGCATTGGAACCAATGCTCACATTATTCGCTGTGGAAAAAATTCGCGACTGACCCATTGAATTTGATTTCCACAAAATGGGCAACGTTGCTTTAACATGAGCAAAACCAGAGCCCCACCCGAAACCGAGCAGACTACCCGCTTCGCATTCGCATTCATAGAATGCAGTGCCGCGGAATAAATTGTCTTAGTGCACGATGGAATACGCCATCCTCGATTCCGTCCGCCAGCTGCACAATGAGTGGTTGCCAAATAGACTGTATTATTGGTGAAGAGAGGGCGTAGCTTATTCAAAAGGACCAATCAGAAACGGGCTCGAAGAATGAGCGGGAGATTCGAAATCACCAATTAGAGGCTGGTTGAGTAGTTCAGTGAAGTCATCACTAAGGAGTAAAGTTCTAGAGCCCACCGCATATACTTGCACCGATGTAGCAACGATTACAGAAATCTGTTTTTAACCCTTTACTGCATGATTTTTTTTCAATAAAATAATTTTTTTTTTCAATAAAATAATTTTTTTTTCTGTACAATTTTGATCCTTGAGACAGGGAAAAATAGTGAAAAAATTCTTTCCATTATATTTCAATGGTAAAGAGCCTGAATATTAATTCTTCCAAATATGGCCTTACCCGCATTTAGGTATCCATGCAACTGAAAATAAAGTTTTCAGGCTAAAGAAAAAAAAATTAAAGTAGTAAAAAATAAGTTAGTAAGTTTCAATAGTTGTTTTTTTGTATATGGTACCCCTGCCTTACTCCCAAACATAACAATGAAAATCGGAAAATCTCTATCAGATTTTCAGTGAGCTATTTTCAACCACTCTGCACGTTCTCTATCCTGTGCTGCGCGCTCTAGGACAAAATCGACGATCCTTACTTGTTTAGTATCTGTTCCACATGTGACCCACCATGCAGCGACAGTACAACTCAAGTCCCCTACTTTTAAAAAAGGCTTCAAAGAAATTGTTCCAGATCTGGGCTCATCTGCAGTTGAGGGTTAATACATCCATAGATCAGGCGCTGAAAAATCAATAAGCATATGTAATCTTTTCTGCGTCGAAGGAACACTCCGGCGACTTCTACTAGAACTACACAAAAGAATCTATACCGCGAGGAACGTGAAAGACTCACAATCAGTCAAAAAGCATATTTTACAATAATCGGCTCGGGAGAAGAATGGAGCTGTTGCAAAGAGGTTGATCCAGCTCCCATAAGGAATGGGCTATCGGCAAAAAAATTTCATATTTTCAGGGTCAATAGAACTTGTCAAGACTCGTTCAACGATGGCCAGTTTTTTAATTTTGGTCAACTGGTAAGGGGGGGAGGGGGGTCCAAAGTCAAAACCTTCAAAGTCCCATAACTTTTGCCCAAATCAATATTTTGACTTGTACTTTGCGCCAAAAGATTTGTTTTAAAAAAAGCTTTCGATTGATGTGTATGAAAATTAAATTATACAAATTTTAACTCAATTTTTTTCAATTTTTACAATTTGTCCAACTTGAAATTTTTGGTTTTTTGAGCCTGAAAAATACGCGCAACGGGTTGAGGAGAATAAAAAACTATGGAAATAAAAGTCTAAGCTATGTTCTTTCAAATGGCACAAACCGCGATCCGGGGAAATGCTTCGTTCAAAAGTTATAAGCGCCTAAAGTTGCGCACCTCCG
Organism: Trialeurodes vaporariorum; assembly: GCA_011764245.1. Taxonomy (NCBI): domain Eukaryota; kingdom Metazoa; phylum Arthropoda; class Insecta; order Hemiptera; family Aleyrodidae; genus Trialeurodes; species Trialeurodes vaporariorum. The sequence goes on along the minus strand of VMOF01000002.1, from coordinate 81,334,288 downwards.
AAATCACGGTGCGTTCAGTACATGTTTTCAGTGTCGCGTACCGATCTCGGTTGAGCGAGGGTGACGCGCGCTATATTGAAAACATGTACTGAACGCACCGTGATTTCGGAGGTGCGCAACTTTAGGCGCTTATAACTTTTGAACGAAGCATTTCCCCGGATCGCGGTTTGTGCCATTTGAAAGAACATAGCTTTGACTTTTATTTCCATAGTTTTTTATTCTCCTCAACCCGTTGCGCGTATTTTTCAGGTTCAAAAAACCAAAAATTTCAAGTTGGACAAATTGTAAAAATTGAAAAAAATTGAGTTAAAATTTGTATAATTTAATTTTCATACACATCAATCAAAAGCTTTTCTTAAGACAAATCTGTTGGCGCAAAGTACAAGTCAAAATATTGATTTGGGCAAAAGTTATGGGACTTTGAAGGTTTTGACTTTGGACCCCCCTCCCCCCCTTACCAGTTGACCAAAATTAAAAAACTGGCCATCGTTGAACGCGTCTTGACAAGTTCTATCGACCCTGAAAATATGAAATTTTTTTGCCGATAGCCCATTCCTTATGGGAGCTGGATCAACCTCTTTTTGCTGCAGGCTTATTATAGCGGATTGAGGGGTACACCCCTATAACGAAACAACGATAAGCGCACTAAAAAATCACGAATAATCCACTCCCAAACTCAAAAAATACTTTCAAACGCGAGACCGTATAGTGACGGTGATTACCGCCTAAATCTCATGGCAATTGTAAGCTTCTTCTTTCTCTTATTGCGTGGTGTCGCGAGAACACATCGTGAGGAATGAGGATGGAGGTAATTTAGATAGGGAAACTCAATGTAAAAGGTGGTAATCATAATCACTAATCAACGCCAATGCGGTCTCGCGTTTGAAAGCATTTTATGAGTTAGAAAGTGGATTTCGTGGTTTTTTTAGTGCGCTTATCGTCATTTTTCCGAGGGGTCTGTACCCCCCCCCCCCCCCCATGCCACCGGAATTTGCCCTAAAACGGTAATTTTCTGCGCTTTCAGTGAAATTTAACGAAATTACTATCTTTCGACCCCTGCTTGACGCAATTTTCGGACACCGTATACCCCCTCCTCCCCTCGAAAAATTCCTGGCTACGTCACTGAGTCACAGACTTTAAATCCAGAGCTGCCGATTTGCGTAGATTTAATGGCATTTTGAAATTCAACGAAGATTCCACCGGTGGAGAAAAGATTACAGAGTTTAGCTCAGTGTGTGACTGTAATGCACGAAAATACTAGCGTCTTTTATCTTTTCTCAACAAGTATATTTTACTTAATTAACGGCTTTTCCTCCTATTGAGAAAAGATTACAGATCAGAGTATTTTTGTGCATTACAATCATACACTGAGCTAAACTCTGTAATCTTTTCTCAATCGGTGGAATCATCGGTGGATTTAAAAATGTCATTAAATCTACGCAAATCGGCAGCTCTGTTAAATCGTTCATTCCGGCAGCGAATTTTGCATGAGCTTTTTGATTTTGTCATCTTTTTCCCACAAAAGTTTACACCGGCACACATAGACGATTTGAAAATCTATAGATGATGCAACATCCCCATTTGGCATGAATTTCATAAACTGTGATAAACACTAACGAGGGGTGGGGGGCGGGGGCCGGAGGGGCGAGACGCTGGCTCGTGCGCACAATTTCTCAACAGATGTTACCGTCTTGCGGAAAGGTCAATAAAGCACATCTTTTGACAAAACGTGCAGGGGATAAGGATCCATTAGGGACTAGAGGGAGGTCATCGAAATACGAGAACCGTTCAAGTTAAGCGGGTTGCTTCAGGAGGTCGAATACTCGATATACCGCATCTTATTTCTCAATGTTGCCACAGCCCACGGGTAATAACTGATTGTGAGTAGAACTAGAGTCTCTATATATGAAAGAGTCAAGACACGTGAACAGAAGTGAAGAAGAAGAAGGTGTCTGAGGAGCCTGGAGGCGCGCCTCTTGTTTACATTTTTATCCAACGATCTTCCCGCCAAAGATTACTTATACGTGTATTCGTGAGTAAGTAATCTTTGTTAGGTCAACCTAACCTCCAATACCCGTTGGCTTCACTACCTGTTTTAAAAGTAATGCGTGAATTTTATTCTATTCTGAACACATTTTCATCAATTTCTAATTCAAATTTTGTCAGTACGAGCTAAAAATGCCGAAAGTTCCCTCAAAGCTAGGCAGCAGTGAAGATGGTTCCATGAAGATGTAAACAAGAGGCGCGCCTCCAGGCTTCATAGACCCCTTCTTCTTCTTCACTTTTCAGCAGCCAATCAGAGATGGAACCTCGTAAGGCGAGACTCTTTCATATATAGGGACTCTAAGTAAAACTAGCGATAAAATAAAATAAAAAATAATGAGTTTTTTGCACCTTTTTTTTCAAAAATCCGCTTATGAGGAAAATGCATTGAATCAGAGTTTGTTTGGAACCAGAGGCCTTCGGACGGCAATCGATACGATATATCGCTCTACTAAAAAAGTCAAATAGTCATCACCAATCAACATTCAACAAGTCCCACTCCCATTGTCCAGTCACCGTTTAAACATCGCGTCAGTCATAAGATCAGGTTGGTCTTCAATTTAAAGCGCATATTGACAGAAAATCGATTACCTTGCATCACGAGACATCTATAGAATAAACGTTCGTTTAAGAACTAACCAAAGATTATCGGGCTAGGTGCGCCTACACACCAACGACCAATACCATGGTTACTGCCGATGAGAGAAATTACCGCTCGCTGGGTTAAATTCGATGGGTAGATAAATATTCGTACTCTGCTGTGTTGGTTTTGCCTATATCATAAATTGAAGGCGCTCGGCGAAAAAAAAAGCTCGAATCATTTTTTGTAATCTTGTTTGTGCTGACAGAAAGAAAATGAAATGGTGTCAGGCAGATTTGGTGCGGAAAAAAATGGACTTGGGCTTATATTGAAAACGTTGAACATAGAAAATCGGCAAGGATCCACGGAATCTTTCCAGAATCGAAACTGTTTTGCCAATGGGTCTGTTGCACACTTCGGCTAGAGCGTTTTAAAATATCAACTCATTTGTAAAAAGCCGTAAAAATGACAATGGCAGCATCAGAAAACACCAAAATTCATTAATAAACTCACAAATTGCGAAAAACACTAGACACTGTTCACCCCTGTATCTTTCCATCACGTACACGATATTTCGCGAGATTAGCGCGGCACATTCAAATAATCACGGCCCACTGTCATCACAGCTGACTTCATAAACAAATAAACAGCAAACACTGACTGCGTCTGTTCGGATTCTTACGTCTCAATATCCTCAATTCCTCACAAAGGGTTGTGAAAGGTACGGAAACCTATATTTTTGTCGCAAACTTATCAAAATGAAACAATAACACCCAGGAGTTCCAAGTATGATTTCAACTTCAATCATCATACTTGGAACTCCCGTGTGTTATTGTTTCATTTTGATAAGTTTGCGACAAAAATATAGGTTTCCGTACCTTTCACAACCCTTTGTGAGGAATTGAGGATATTGAGACGTAAGAGTTCGAACAGACGCAGTCAGTGTTTGCTGTTTATTTGTTTACGAAGTCAGCTGTGATGACAGTCGGTCGTGATTATTTGAATGTGCCGCGCTATAATCTCGCGAAATATCGTGCACGTGGTGGAAAGATACAGGGGTGAATAGTGTCTAGTGTTTTTCGCAATTAGTGAGTTTATGACTGAATTTTGGTGTTTTCTGATGCTGCCATTGTCATTTTTACGGCTTTTCACAAATGAGTTGATATACTTTAAAACGCTCTAGCCGAAGTGTGCAACAGACCCATTGGAATCAAGTGACACTGAACGCATCGGTGTAGTGTGCAATCTGACGCCGTTGTATTTTATCCATTTAAATACAGGCAAAAGGTCGAATTCTAAAATGTCCACTACGCCTATCTCAACGGATCGATCTTTCGAATGGGTTCAAATGGAAGTTTAAAGTTTCCGTTCTTATTGCATAGCATTCTGTGACATAATAATAAACCACAAATATCAGGGAATATTGAACATTGTGGAAAGGTCGGAAAAGTCGGAACATTTTCAAACTGCAGATGGCAGCAATGCATGTGTTTCCTATACTCTGATCTCCCTCCCTCTCCGCGCACTTTAGTCTGGGAACAAAAACGAAGGGAATAGGATCGATGAGTACGTACTCAAGTCTAATCTTGATTTGTAACGACAAGTGTACCTCATAACGACTTTGGTCCCATTTTCTGCGGCCTACAGCATTCATGGCTGGTCGATGGGGCGAACGTCGCACACTGAATAGAGGCGTGGTTTTTTCCGGACAAGTAAAGTTGTTGTTTGTTTTTGTTTTTTTGTATTTTAACGTTTATATTTTATTGCAAAAATCATGTTATTTGACTTCTTTTAAGCTTACACACGAATGATTCCACAAATTTCCAAGTTATCTTGCTATTTATTCTTCATAATCTTGAGTTTTATCGGATTATGTCCGAAAAATACCAAGTTTCGGTCACTGCGCGACACAGCACGGTGGAATCGAACTCAACGAGCCATACATTCGTCTGGAGCGGCGTCTAATGGGCAACTTGCGTAACCAACATGAAGGAGTTTTAGGTTACGGTTAACGTGTAATTTTCCCTAACAACCCCCCCCCCCCCCCCAAATGAACTTTAACGCAACCGCACTATAGATCGAAACAAGTTTGGTCCACTAAATACATATGAAATACATCAAAATAGACCACATTATTTTAAAATACAAAGAAAAGACGAGAAAAAATACATGTGTAACGATCTATGCCTTCCGAAACGTAATTTTAAGGCACCACAGAAGAGACAGACTTGATGGAGGTCTCTTATGGACATTTTACCCTGCAGGCTCGGTTTTTTTTACTTCTTTCTTATATTATAATAAAATTTAAAGTGACATATCCATTTAAAATTAATTTGAAATGAAGTTGAAAGTGTTTGTTTTAGGAGTGGTTATTTGGATACAAACATTGTTTTTACTATTTCTTTTAGAAGGATTTACGCGATACAGAGACCGATACATAACAAAAAAAACAAACGATCGGACTTCTTACGAGAAAATACCGGAGAGAAAGAGAGAGAGAGAGAGAGAGAGAGAGAGAGAGAGAGAGAGAGAGAGAGAGAGAGAGAGAGAGAGAGAGAGGGGGGAGAGGGAGAGAGAGAGGGGGGAGAGAGGGAGTGAGGGAGAGAGGGAGGGAGGGTGGGAGAGGGAGAGAGGGAAGGATGGAGAGAGGGAGGGATGGAGAGAGAGAGAGAGAGAGCAAGACAGAACATTTATTTGGTTCACAGCTTTGAGCGTGACATCATACTAAATCGATCCATTGCTACTATTTCGACCTCTGAGCCATGAAATTGCATACTTGACGGATTGAAGGAGTTTTTCTTTCGAGCGAGCGAGGAGCTACAAGTTTTGAGAAAATCAATCAGTAAGAAACTAAGAAGCCAAAAGAGTGGGGTTGGGGACGTCGAAAAAAATCCACAGACTTCTTAACGCGGGGGCACCCCCCCCCCCCCCGGTAACCAGCAAAAATAATTGGATCCTATATCGAGATGATATACTTACACCATCCCCCCCCCCCCCCCCACAAAAGAGAAAAAAATCCGACAAATCTCGATTAAATAGTTCAGTTCAGACATCGGAATAATTGTTCATTTGTAACGATATTTGGTTTTAATCCTTTCAAGTGACTTGCAGTTCGTCAGACATAAAACCAAGGTTACAAAGTATAATTTACATATTTGCGCTTGGCTGTGATGATATCTGGTTCCCTGCTTTGAAGGTTGGAGTTGGTGAGTGGTATGGGTGGGGGGGGGGGGGGGGGTGAGTCTATGAAAGGGCACACTCAAGCACACACAAAACGCGCATTGAAGCTGTTTTAACAAACACTTTTCGGTATGAATGAGGTATAGAGAGAGAGTGCACGGGGGATGGGTGAAGGGGGCAGGGGGGTGTTCCTCTCTCTACTACATTCTGCATCCGTTTGTACGCACGGCTTTTTTTTTTTTTTTTTTTTTTTTTTTTTTTTTTTTTTCCGAGCGTTTCAGCGCATAAAGCAGACAAATAATGCTCGTTTATTTCAAGCAGAAAAGGAAAGAATCGCGGTAGGAATCGAGGAAAACTCGAATTTCATCTTGAATTAATGATTTTAAGCCATTCATTATCCAACCCCCATTCATTTGAAATTCTTCCCTCCCCCTATAAACCCCTCTCTGTTATTTTTTTCATCACGTCAAGTAGTTTCCTTTTTCTGCTTCTCCTCTCTCTAAACTGCCTCCTCACTCCGTTCTTTCCTTCATGTTTAATGGCGTGCTTCCGCGCGCAGAGATGCCTGTAGGCGTGTTTTAGAAGGATCAACTGCGATTTAATTTTTCATTCTACGGCAACCGCCTAACCCCCCCCCCCCCACCGCACGAAATAAAAAGCGTATTTTTTGGAATCATTTCGACACGACACAACAGAAGAGGGAAAAAAAAAAATACACCCCCCCCCCTTCATATTTTTGTATGTGCACTGCGCCCGCCGTTGATAAATTTTTCATAGATAATGCGAAAACTGCTTCGGATTATTTCAGCGTTGAGCCAAACTCGGGGGGGAGACTTCTTTTTTTATTTTAACTTTGTTCAATACTTCACATCCATAGAAAGGAATAAAAGTACGGAGCTTGTTTAATTTCTTGCAAACCGGGGTCGACCTGTGTCCCTAGTTTAAGCCGATCTGTAATCTAGATTCGACTAGTAAACTTTGAGTCGACCTGTAACAAGTGAGTATACAAGTCTGAGCTTTCGCGCCCATATATTCATTCGAGTCAATTTATTTATATTCCTTCGTTTAGTTATTTTTATTTACTTTCTCGTTCATCTAAAATGCAAGTATACTTTTTACGTGTTGCGTGGAGTATTAAAAGCGATGTATCGATAGATGCTTCAAATTAATCAATGGAAAATGTTGGATTTTTAGTCGATAGAAACCCCTAGAAAGTCGATACTTTAGCGTATAGGTTTAGATGGGAGAAAAACAACGATCGATTCTCCACGAGTCACCATTAAGTACAGTCGCATCGTACTGCATCACATCGGCAGGAGAACTATACTCTGTTCACGATAAGAAGGCGGGTGAGAATTCAGGTAGTAATGCACTATTTAGCAACAGTGCGGCTATGCTGACTCCAACCCTTCGCAGTGGCCCTTGTTCTCCCGAACTCTCTCTTGGCACGGAGGATTTCCAAGAACCGGCATACTCAAAAATTTACGCACGTCCAGTAAAAATTGCGAACGGTCAAAAATACGAAAAAACGGACGAAATTTTCGCCCTAAAGGGTCAGACCTCGACAAAAATAGTCGAATTTGGATATTGATGACTCTCAGAAATTCGATATCAGACGAAATATCCTGAATTTAATTCGGACTGAAAAATATGAATTTCTGAGAGTCATCAATATCCAAAGTCGACTATTTTTGACGAGGTCTGGCCCTTTAGGGCGAAAATTTCGTCCGTTTTTTCGTATTTTTGACCGTTCGCAATTTTCACTGGACGTGTGTAAATTTTTGAGTCTGCTGGTTCTTGGAAAAATCCTCCGTGCCAAGAGAGAAGTCGGAAGAACAACAGCCACTTCTAAGGGTTGGAGTAGCCGGTATAGCCGCACTGTTGCTAAATAGTGCATTACTACCTGAATTCTCACCCGCCTTCTTATCGTGAACAGAGTATAGTCGCACCGGTGTCTCTATGAGCTGAGAATCAGGGATGACAGAGTATAAGAAGACAAAACATAAAAGTGACGGAAAGGGAGGGGGGAGAAGAAGAACCGGAAAACGCGAGAAGTGATTGAAAGGGGGAGACGAACGTGGGTGTTAATGTAGGAGTGGAAAAAGAGAGAGAGAGAGAGAGAGAGAGAGAGAGGAGAGAGAGAGAGAGAGAGAGAGAGAGAGAGAGAGAGAGAGAGAGAAACATAAAGGCGGATTGCGATACGAGTGAAGTCGAAGCCTCTGACTTAATTCCATCAGTTGAGTCGTCGTCGAAAAAGGTTGCCAAATATAAAAACCTTGAGCAGGGAATTATTCCAAAGGAGAGCAAGTAATTTAGACGCAACAATCTCACATGCTCAACCCAGTGGCGTAGCGTGCGATTTGGCAACGTTGTAATGTGTCCATTTAAACCCATGTAAAAAGTCGAATGTTCACCGAACACCCAATTGTTCGATCATTTTCATGTGTTTAAATGGACACATTACATTGTTGCCTAACTGCACGCTACGCCACTGGATCAACCCTTTTACTACCAGGTTCAGGCTACTAAGTTAATGCGCACAAGAGTGGGTAGTTAAATATTCCTACACCGCGGTTTTGATTTTGTCTATCTCGGTAATTGAAGGCACTCGATGAAAATTATCTTGCAAATGTTACCAATTCGGAATAGCTTTTACTGCCAATCAGAGATCGAGTTGGAAAACGAATGACACAGGGCGTTTTATAGAAAGAGCTAATCGAAAAGCAGATTAATTAAAAGACAAATCGAGGAATTATTTGGTGACCGGTCCCGTCACTTTTAGACTCTTTACTATGCCATTTATATTTCATGCAAATTCTTCATCAGGCTAGTGTTTTTTATACTCTGTTCCAGATAACATTGCACCTGAGTCGGACGAATAAAAACCGTAAATGGCAACAGCGCGTCCTGAGCCGTGGCGTTCTCGAACGCTGAGCAGGGTATAAGCTTTTCGTCCGAGGTTCTATTGTCCGGCTCGGGGCCGGACCCTTTTTCCACAGATAGTGAACGACTCCCGGCAGAAAAATTAAATTTTTTTGTGCTTACGATTTTTGAATTTTTGATTAAAAATTCGTATTCTGCTGAATGTGTCGAGAAAATTGATACCAAACTGTTGAGAAAAAAATTCATGCTTAATACATATGAGGCGGACATTAAATCAGAGGAATCGCGCATCATATTTACTAATCGTGAATTTTTCCCCCGATAATTTGGTATCAATTTTCTCGACACGTTCTGGAGAATACGAATTTCAAGTCGAAATTTAGAAAATCGTAAGCACAAAAAAATTAAATTTCCTGCCGGGAGTCGTTCACTATAGCTGTGGAAAAAGGTTCAGGCCCCGAGCCGGACAATAGAACCTCGGACAAAGAGCCTACCCTGCTCAGCGTTCAAGAACGCCACGGCTTAGGACGCGCTGTTGCCATTTACGGTTTTAATTCGTCTGACTCAGGTGCAATGTTATCTGGAACAGAGTATAGGTAAAACGAAATTAACTGTGGATAAATCGAAAATCGAATAAAAGTTTAATAAATGATTGAAAGAACATAAATAAACCACAAGCATTGCATACATTTAAAAAATTCCGGGTAAAGGTTTCCGGAATCGGATTGAGGATCTCGCGAGAAATTCTACGAGCACTGCTGATCAGAGGCGAGGCATACAATCTGGCAACGTTGCAGTTTGTCCATTGAAACGCATGAAAAATACCGAACTGTTGGGTGTACGAAAAACACGCAGGAATTGGATCTTTTTCAAAGGTTTAAATTGATGAAATGCGACTTTGACAGATTGCACGCTTTGCCACAGATGGTAACGAGGTAGGTATTGAACGACAAAAATCGTGTAACTCGCATTCCAAAATATCGCAACTTGTGGTCACATTCGAATTGCATCATGGTAAGCGGGACAGGAAAGGAAAATGACCGACCGCGCGGTTCCGCAACATTTCCTCCATCAGAATCTTACTAAACAATCGGGTACTTTTAACAACAGCCCATCATAATGCTCGTTAGATGAGCCAGCGGTTTGAACAGAGAAATCTGGCAACGCTGCATTTTGTCCATTTGAAATCGTGACCGTGAAATATAACAAACTTGAGGTTGTTCACTGAACGCCCATGAAAATCGTTCCAACTTTTTAATGGGTTTAAATGGACCGAATACAACAATGTTAGATTGCACTCTTCGCCACTGGTTCCGTAGTGACCGTAGTTCAGTGGCGTCAAAAAAAAAAAAAAAAAAAAAAAAAAAAACAGTCGACGAGTATTTCAGGTGGAAAAAACATTAGAATAAATAACCAACAATCTTTTTAAAATAATCGCTGGCAAAATTTTCAGAGATTCCAGTCCAATAGACAGCGCGACAGGCTACTTCTCTAATTTCGAACTTTCTGGTCATTTTGAATAAAACAACAAGTGAAGAATAATTGCGCAAGATATCGGATCGTCAGAAACTCCTTGATTTTGTTGTCATTTTTAAGACACTAATTACACTAACATATTTGAGAGTTAACTGTAGATCCAGACGATCCAACATCTTCCGAAGTTTTTGTTGTTACATTCAAAATTACCAGAAAATACGGAATTGACCAGCGATACATACATTATACCAAACATACACGGGGGATCCTATACGAAGCTAAGTTTTTTTTTTTTTTTTTTTTTTTTTTTTTTTTAATGAGGTGAGCATTTTAGACTTTTTTTTAAAGGGACAAGAGCCCATCATATTTTTTTTTTCAAGAGTCTGAATTTTGGTGTTTCATGATAAGCAGATGAAAGAAATCGGTGAGCTAAAAAAGTGTGCCTGGTTTCTGACTGTTTATCAGAGGTCCGGAAATATGGTTTTAGTCCGAAATGCATTCTTTCAAAAGGGAATTCAGCGTTGTGACCTCACAACGCACACACTTTTTTAGAACAGTACACGAGTGAATCTCCAAAACCGAGACATCTTCATTAAAAAAACACCCCACCTTCATTCGCAGCATAACACAAGTACTTTCATTTTCTTCGTAGAAACAAAACTTCAGACCCTTAATGCAACTGCCCCATTGTCTGGTCGTTTTTGTATGTACAAATGAGATTCGATGATCCGGTCCATTTCCTTGCCAAAAACTGTTGCAAGAACTCCATTCGGCAACGCTGCAGTCGCTATCCCTATGATGAAAAATACGATGCGCACGCGATTGCAAACAAGAGCATCGTCGCCATGACAACGGGAGATATTTAACGAAATCTTTCGCCCACTATCGCTGCGCCTCAGGAATGTGTGTGTGAGTGTGTCAGAGAGCCGAGGACAGAGACACATTGTGTTACTTTGGATTAAACTGGATGAAAATGCGCGCGCGGGTTCCGCCGTTTCGCGGACAAAAAAAAGGAGAGTCAGCCGTAAAATTACCACGTGTGATCCAGTCACGACTTTAAACACATGAACAAAACATTATCGTGTCGTGCCGGTGGTATCGACCGATTTTTGAAGGCGTTTAAATCCGTCCTTGGTAACCGTTACCGCTTCTCTATATAGAGTCAGTCTGCGGTTAGACCCGCAAACGAGACTGTTTGTGAAAGTGTGCGATTTTGTGCATTGATTCCTATATGTAAAACATGATGCAAAAATAGACTGTTTCAGTAAAACGATATACAGGGTGTTTCACATAACCTGCTCACTATGGTTTTCTTGAACGGGTGACGATAAAAAAATCTGGAAAAATCGGTTTTACAGTAACTCGGACCTAAAGTTTCATTTAAAAACACTGCCACAACCCAAAATTTGGTTTTTGGGGGGTTTTCAGGGGGGCACCCCCCTAATCTCGAGATTTTCAAATAGCAACCCCTATCTTGTGATACCTCATTTGAAAGAGGGCAGAATTTTAAGCATTTTGGCTTAAACCGGAAGTCGATATGTTTTTTCGTTTTCGAGATATCGAAGGTCGAAGTTCGATAATGGACCAATTTTCGAAAATTCTCAACTCCTACAGAAATAGTCGTAAAACAAAAACTGCACATGTAAAATGCTCTAATTGATGAGTACTTTCAAGAAAAAAATACGAATTTACAATCAAATAAACCGGAAGTTGACTTTTAGGCACCTTAACATTTTTGGCGGGAAAACCCCCATTTCTCAAAATTTTCAAATGGCAACCCCTATTTTTTAATACCTCATTCGAAAAGGCGTAAAAATTAGTGCATTTTGGCGCAATCAAAAGTCCGATATCGTTTTTCTAATTCGATATATCGAAAATCAAAGTTCGATTTAGACCATTTTTCGACCCTGTAACAAACGGATCCTATCGTGTGATACATCATTCAAAAGCACATAAAAAACCAAGAATTTTAGTGCAAACCGGAAGTCAATACCTTTTTTCGCGGTCGAGATATCGCAAGTCAAAATTTAGTCTTTGGTTAGGGACTACCTTAAATTTTGACTTGCGATATCTCGACCGCGAAAAAAGGTATTGACTTCCGGTTTGCACTAAAATTCTTGGTTTTTTATGTGCTTTTGAATGATGTATCACACGATAGGATCCGTTTGTTACAGGGTCGAAAAATGGTCTAAATCGAACTTTGATTTTCGATATATCGAATTAGAAAAACGATATCGGACTTTTGATTGCGCCAAAATGCACTACTTTTACGCCTTTTCGAATGAGGTATTAAAAGATAGGGGTTGCCATTTAAAAATTTTTGAGAAATGGGGGTTTTCCCGCCAAAAATGTTAAGGTGCCTAAAAGTCAACTTCCGGTTTATTTGATTGTAAATTCGTATTTTTTTCTTGAAAGTACTCATCAATTAGAGCATTTTACATGTGCAGTTTTTGTTTTACGACTATTTCTGTAGGAGTTGAGAATTTTCGAATATTGGTCCATTATCGAACTTCGACCTTCGATATCTCGAAAACGAAAAAACATATCGACTTCCGGTTTAAGCCAAAATGCTTAAAATTCTGCCCTCTTTCAAATGAGGTATCACAAGATAGGGGTTGCTATTTGAAAATCTCGAGATTAGGGGGGTGCCCCCCCTAAAAACCCCCCCAAAAACCAAATTTTGGGTCGTGGCAGTGTTTTTAAATGAAACTTTAGGTCCGAGTTACTGTAAAACCGATTTTTCCAGATTTTTTTATCGTCACCCGTTCAAGAAAACCATAGTGAGCAGGTTATGTGAAACACCCTGTATATGTACGAGGTGTGATCAAAAAGGAACCGAACTTTTTCCACTGTGTGCAGAGAAATGATCCAATCAACGTTTTCTTGGTCTTATCTGATAGCTAATAATCTGACAAACACGCTGGTTTTCACGGATTTGAATTATCTTTATTTCTTAGGCCGCAATATTGCTATGAATACAGGATGTTTCTGTACAATCTGCGATGAGCGTTATCATGCTGGAGAAACCACGAATTTTCGGCCCACAGTTCTGGCCTTTTTCGGCGCACATTTTCTCGAAGTCTACGCAAAACATCATTGTAATAATGGCGATTCACCGTCTAAGGGGGGGGGGGGGGGGGGGGGGTAAAAACTCGTGATGGATGACACCTCGCGCATCAAAAAAAACTATCAACAGAACCTTCGTTTTTGTTCTGATTTGGCGAAATTTTGTTGGCCTAGGGGCCGAACTTTCAACCCACTGCACTATGCTCTAGAAACCCGTATTTCTGGCCTAAAATGGGAAAAATGACTTTCGGAAAACATGTTTCCGGTTGTTTGTATCGTAATCTACATCATCTGATGTATCTAGAATGGCCATAGTATACTTTTTTCAGTGGCCCTCGTCGGCGATTCCGTCGTCGCAAAGGTGCGCACCTCGCAGGTAAGTAACTGAACGCGTCAACGTCGGTTATGTGTCATTTATTTTGAAAGTGTCACAGCAGCTGATTGAAGCATATTAGAATAATTATTGGACATGGATCTTGAAGCTAAAAGCAAGGGCTTTCCATTTTTTTTTGTCCCATTTATCAATTTTGATTTTTTACTCTTGATTTTAAGCTCCGAATGGACTACCTTCAGTGATTAATGAAACGATTACTTCTAAAAGTTCAAGTAAAGTTTTAAAAAAAGCTACACGACACTAAACGCTCTACATGACGTCAAGATGTTCCTTAGATCTTCTTCTTTTCAGGCCTTATATTGCTTTTTGCCACATCTTGCCACATTTCAATATTTTTTCACTTTTTTACAGGTATGTCGTGTTGATTTTGAGCTCCGAATGGATTACCTTCAGTAGTAAATAAAACAATTACTTCTAAAAGTCCGAGTAAAGTTTTAAAAAATACACTACACGCTCTAAATGACATCAAATTGTTCCTTAGATCTTCCTCTTTCCAGGCATTTTATTGCTTTTTGCCCTAATCTTGTCACATTTCAAAAAAATTTCACTTTTTCAGAGGTATGCCATGTTGATTTTGAGCTCCAAATACCCTACCTTCAGTGGTGAATAAAACAATCCTTCTAAAAGTTCAAGTGAAGTTTTAAAAAAAAAAACTACAGTACACTAAACGCTCTAAATGGCGTCAAAATGCCAGTGGCGTAGATATAGGCCCCGCTGACCCCGCCGGGCGGGAGGGCGCACTAAGGTCCCAAATCAAATCCTAGGCGGTCAAATATCGATTCGTTCAAAGCCCCGAAAATAACTATTCCAGCTACTGTAGGTGATATTAGGGAGTTTATTTAGCAAGGTATTTACCCCTGGTTTGTCATATATCAATCGGAGGAAATTATTAGGTGGAACCTTAATTCCTGTGATGTCATGTCTTTGTATTTTTGACCACCTAGGACTCGATTTGGATACATCGTGGGGCGCAACGTTTCGTGGGGGGCGCAAAAATTTTGAGAAGAGGAAGAGGAAGAGCGAAAAGTAGAAAAGGAAAGGAAAATGGAAAAAAAAGGAAAGGAAAAGGAGAACAGGAATGAAAAGAGAAGAGATTGAGAAAAATAGAAGCTATACTCCATGAAGAATCGAACATTTCTTCAGTATTGCTCCAAGCTTTCTTACGAGTCGATATATCATGACAGTCGGACCTCAGTTACGGTGCATCAAACGCGATTTTTTTGGGGGCAATTTTAAGGCAATTCGCGCTTGATGTTCCTTTACTCCAATTAGTGATATATTTTTTAAGTTTTATCATTGTGAATAAAAAAAAACCCAAAATTTTTTACATTAATTTACAATTACTTTCAAGAAAGGTATAATTCCAACAGAGGCTCCAACTTGTGCGGATTTGAGGAGGGGGGGCGCTCCACGGAAGCGGTCGATATTTCCTTAAAAAAGAGGGGCGCAGCATTCGAATTGGCGGGGTAGGGAGCACAAGCTCAGCTAGCTATACTACTGTCTGCTCGGAGGTCTGTTTTCCCACTATAAAATAACATTGGCGGTGCCCGGGAAGAGCAGAGGGGACGTTTTGATGAGCCCTGCGCCCTGTCAACGATTATAGACCACCAAAACGACAGGTCTGCTCGTAAATCTGTTTTCCCATTTAGAATAACATTGGCGGTGCCCGGGAAGAGCAGAGGGGACGTTTTAAAGAGCCCTGCGCCTAGTCAACGGTTAAAAGCCCACCAAAACGACAGGTCTGCTCGTAAGTCTGTTTTCCGATTTAAAAAAACATAGGCGGTGCCCCGGAAGAGCAGATTAAACGTTTTAATGAGCCCTGCGCCCTGTCAACGATTAAAAGCCCACCAAAATGACAGGTCTGCTCTTAAGTCTGTTTCCCATATAAAATAACATTGAAGGTGCCCCGGAAGAGCAGAGGGGACGTTTTGATGAGCCCTGCGCCCTGTCAACGGTTAAAAGCCCACAAAAACGACAGGTCTGCTCGTAAGTCTGTTTTCCCCTTTAGAATAATATTGGCGGTGCCCGGGAAGAGCAGAGGGGACGTTTTGATGAGCCCTGTGCCTTGTCAACGGTTAAAAGCCCATCAAAACGACAGGTCTGCTCGTAAGTCTGATTTCCCATTTACAAGAACATTGGCGGTGCCCCGGAAGAGCAGAGGGGACGTTTTGATGAGCCCTGCGCCCTGTGAACGATTAAAAGCTCACCAAAATGTCAAGTCTGCTCGTAAGTCTGTTTTCTCATTTAAAATAACATTGGCGGTGCCCGGGAAGAGCAGAGGGAACGTTTTGATGAGCGCTGCGCCTTGTCAACGGTTAAAAGTCCATCAAAACGACAGGACTGCTCGTAAGTCTGTTTTCCCATTTAAAATAACATTGGTGGTGCCCCGGAAGAGCAGAGGGGACGTTTTGATGAGCCCTGCGCCTTGTCAACGGTTAAAAGCCCACCAAAATGACAGGTCTGCTCGTAAGTCTGTTTTCCCATTTAAAATAACATTGGCGGTGCCCCGGAAGAGCAGAGGGGACGTTTTGATGAGCCCTGAACCCTATCAACAATTAAAAGCCCACCAAAATGACAGGTCTGCACGTAAGTCTGTTTTCCCATTAAGAATATCATTGGCGGTGCCCGGGAAGAGCAGAGGGGACGTTTTGATGAGGCCTGCGCCTAGTCAACGATTAAAAGCCCACCAAAATGACAGGTCTGCTCGTAAGTCTGTTTTCCCATTTAATATAACATTGGCGGTGCCCCGGAAGAGCAGAGGAGACGTTTTGATGAGCCCTGCGCCCTATCAACGATTAAAAGCCCACCAAAATGACAGGTCTGCTCGTAAGACTGTTTCCCAATTATAATAACATTGGCGGTAACCTGGAAGAGCAGAGGAGACGTTTTGATGAGCCCTGCGCCTTGTCAACGGTAAAAGCCCATCAAAACGACGGGTCTGCTCGTAAGTCTGTTTTCCCATTTAAACAACATTGGCGGTGCCCCGGAAGAGCAGAGGGGACGTTTTGATGAGCCCTGCGCCCTGTGAACGATTAAAAGCTCACCAAAATGTCAAGTCTGCTCGTAAGTCTGTTTTCCCATTTAAAATAACATTGGCGGTGCCCGGGAAGAGCAGAGGAGACGTTTTGATGAGCCCTGCGCCCTATCAACGATTAAAAGCCCACCAAAATGACAGGTCTGGTCGTAAGTCTGTTTTCCCATTTAATATAACATTGGCGGTGCCCCGGAAGAGCAGAGGGAACGTTTTGATGAGCCCTGCGCCTTGTCAACGGTTAAAAGCCCATCAGAACGACAGGTCTGCTCGTAAGTCTGTTTTCCCATTTAAAATAACATTGGCGGTGCCCCGGAAGAGCAGAGGGAACGTTTTGATGAGCCCTGCGCCCTATCAACGATTAAAAGTCCACCAAAACGACAGGTCTGCTCGTAAGTCTGTTTTCCCATTTAAAATAACATTGGCGGTGCCGCGGGAAGAGTAGTGGGGACGTTTTTATGAGCCCTGCAAATTGTCAACGATTTAATGAACAACAAAAAGACAGGTCTGCTCGCAGTGGCGAAGCTAAAGGCCCCGCTGATCCCGTCGGGCGTGGGAGCGCAACGCTGGGGGGGGGGGGGGGGGGGGGGGCGCAAAAATTTTGAGAAGAGGAAGAGGGAGAGCGATAAGGAGAAGGAAAAAGGAAAAAAGGAATGGGAAAGGAAAGGAAAAGAAGAACAGGAAAGAAAAGAGAACAGATTTAGAAAATTAGAAGCTATACTCCTTGGAGAATCCCACATTTCTTCAGTATTGCTGAGAGCTTTTTTACGGGTCGATATATCATGACAGTCGGACCTCAGTTACGGTGCCTCGAACGCGATTTTTTGGGTGCAATTTTAAGGCAATTCGCGCTTGATCTTTCTTCACTCCAATTAGTGATATATTTTTAGGTTTTATCATTGTGAATAAATAAATAAAAAACTTTACATTAATTTACAATAATTTTTAAAGAAAGGTATTTTTCCGACAAAGGCTCCAACTTGTGCGGATTTGAGGGGGGAGGGGGAGCTCCACGGAAGCGGTCGATTTTTCCTTAAAAAAGAGGGGCGCAGCATTCGAATTGGCGGGGGAGCGCACGCTCAGCTAGGTTCGCCACTGGAAAATGCTCCTTAAATTCTCCCTGTTCCAGGCCTTTTATTGCTTTTCGCCACATCTTGCCACATTTCAATATTTGTTTACATTTCCAGAGATATGTCGTGTTTCTCACGAAGTGTTATTTCAAAGGGGTCCATCCAGCTACCACCCAGTGCCTCCCCCCCCCCCTCAGAAATGAATGAAACTTTCAGGGATGATAGAGCTAAGCGTCAGCTTTCAGAATATCTGCAGTTTTTTTTTTAAATTTGGTCGACTGTAAGCGGGGGGGGGGAGGGGGTCAAAGTCAAAAACCCTTTAATGCTCCATAACTTTTGAACAAAAGAGATATTGACGTGAACTTTGCGCCAAAAGATGCGTATTTTAAAGATCTTTCGATTGATAAGCTATAATGTTTAGTTTATTTGAATCTTTTTTTGCCATTTTTTTTATTTTTGAAGTTTTCAAAAATTCGTTTTTTGAGATTGAAAAATATGCGCAATGTAGTTTCTTAACTTAAAGGAAGGATTTCTTTAGGGTCGCTGGATTCATTTTTTATATTAGTTTTACAAAATTCCCAAATCCAAGATGGCCGCCAATAAGTATGACTTCAGAGAGTCACATCTAGTGAAATTTGGCAACAACGCATTTTTCCATTCAGACCAATGTAAAATAATCGATTTATGGTGCAGAAATCCTCTGTTGCTTCACCAAGAATCAAAATTTTAAATCAAATAAATGGCAAAAAAAATAGTCATCAGATTTCACGAGCCACCTCTGGCTGCCGCCATCTTGGATTTGCAATTTTTGCAAAGAGTTCCTTCAAATTCGTGTTCAGCGATCCAAAAAACATAAGTCCCCTAAGTTTTAAGAAGATCTGGTCATTCCCTGATTTAAGGCCACAAATTTGGGTTCCCAGACCATAGTGCACTGTGACGACTGAGCTTTTGTCTCTGCATCATACCCATAAACCCATGATTCGTCGCCTGTGACAATTTTATTTAAAAAACTTGCATCGGCATTTGAGCGCTCCAAAAGCTATTGACTGATTAAAACTCTGTTAGTTTTTTTTATCTTGAGTCAGTAACCGGGGAGCCCACTTTGCTGCAACTCGCACGAGTTTTTACCCCCCCCCCCCCCCCCCCCCCCGGAATCAGACTGTGAATCGCCATTACAGGGGCGTGCCGTGGTTTCCAGAGAGGGGGGCAAGAATGCAATCTTGCCGCCCTCCGCGAACAAAATTATAAATTTGATGACCTTCTTTTTTTTTTTTTTTTTTTTTTTGCTTGTTACGCACTGATTTTGCCGCCCTCTGAAATTCATTTTGAAATTTGATAACCTTTTTTTTGGTTGTTCACCCTGATTCGAGGATGTCAAGTTCATAAGCGCAAAAAGGTCCAATATTTCTGTTCAGAAATGCGGTTATGGGAAAATTACATGGAACCATTTTTTTGTGGGTTTATGAGTAAATTTTGAGGCTTTTTGATGCTTCCAATGTGATTTTTACGCAATGGGGCTACTGCACACTTTTGCTATAAGCGATTTAATAGTCGATTATGGTGTAAAAACCTCAAAAAGTAACGATGGCGGCACTAAAAACTTCCAAAATCCACTCCTAAACTCAATAAACGCAGTTATTTGCGCGAGCGTAATGGTGGCCGAAGGCACTAACAATGGTAGATTCCCATCTAACAATTCTGAAACTCCATCAAAAAGTGACCAATAAGAGACTACTTTCATTTGACACCGGTGTCACTTGGTTTTGCGGTACCATTCATCGGATGTGGATCATCACTCTGATGACTAATTGCTCTGTGAATCATCCTTGTCAGCATAGAGAGAGTGACGAAATTAAGATAGGAATCTCCCATTGTTAGTGCCTTCGGCCACCATTACGCTCGCGCAATTAACTGCGTTTATTGAGTTTAGGAGTGGATTTTGGAAGTTTTTAGTGCCGCCATCGTTATTTTTTGAGGTTTTTACGCCATAATCGACTATTCAATCGCTTATAGCAAAAGTGTGCAATAGCCCCATTTTACATCAGAATCGACCCTCCAAAGTGCTGCGGCAAAAGTTTGCAACAGATCCATTGATCCTCAAAATTATACCGTAGCAGAAGTTCTCAAAACACTCTCATTGCACGAAAATACAGCCCCCCCCCCCCCGGGGGGGGGGAGGAGAAGAGTTCGTTATAATCAGTTCGAGACTCGAGCGCGAACGAATGAAAATGAGACGAAACTGCGGATGATGACAAAAAACTCATCTTACCTTGAGAACACTCTCGTCGTCAGAGTGACAGGTTGACTGAAGGGTGACATCAGCAACTTTGCCGGCTTGGCTCACAATGAAAACTTTCATCGCCTGGGAAACTTGTCGCCCGGTGAGAACTGCCGTGTTCACCAAATCCCAATTCTGAAACAAAGTCACCAAAAGTTTTTGTCAGCTTCGGAGATATTTCACAATAACTTATTTCACCCTCGTAACCCTCAAAAAAGCGAAAAAACAAAAAAACATCACAGAATTGAATAAGAATAACAAGAATACTCATACTTGGGGTGATTTGGGGTGAGAGGGGGGAGACGCAGGGAAATGCTGTCACGCTGCAGCGTTGAGCAGAAAATACGCATATCCAATCAAACTGCGACGAGCGCTTTTTCGGAAACATATAATAAGAGAAGTTTTCGGATTTTTCCAAGTTTTCATCCCTCTGAAGGGATGAGTCGAGAGGCTTTTCCAGGGGTGCGACAACAACACTGCTTCCATTTGAAGTATCTTCACACTGATCACCTGGGTGCGGGACCGTGAGGATGAAACATTAGAATTGGACGCAGGTTCAGGTTACTAGAGGAAAGTAAGTTATAATGTGCAATTTTGTGGGTAGTTAAATATTCCTTCTCGGCGGTGTTCATTTTTGCCTTTACCGGGAGTTGAAGGCGCTCGATGAAACATTAGCCTCGTTTATGCGAGCATCTCAACCCGGGTTCTAGAACCCGAGTTCAGCTGAACCCGAGTTGAGATGCTCGCATAAACACTTCGGATCTCGCTGAACTCGGGTTCGACTCGAACTCGACCCCGATTCAAACCCGAGTCGAGTCGGTAAACTCGGGTTGAGATTTCACGCATAAACACCTCGGAGTTCAGAACCCGGGTTCACGCGGCATCGATGTCACCAATCCGAGCGAGGTTAAACACGCGTCTTATGCGGTCGCACTTGTCCGTACCACACCAAGCATCGCCGCCATTTTCGTCAAAAAAGTAAACAAACACAGTGAAGAAGAAGAAAGAAATCCTTGAACTCGAGTTCAAATACGCGGGTGTTTATGCGCTAACCCGAGTTGGACCCAGGTTGAAACCCAACTCGGGTTGACTCAACCCAGGTTCAGATCTCTCGCATAAACGAGGCTATTATTTTGCTAATATTAAGGTACAGTCAAGGACAAAAAGAATAGCAGACGGCTCCTTAGATTTTGGCATAGGTAGGCCACCACCACCTTCAATGATTTAATCCATTGAGATGAGTATTGCGGGTAGCCTATATCCAGGAGTTGTCTGACATTCTTTTTGTCCCCGCGACTGTACATACATTTCACCACTGGCTGGTGAAATGTACCTCTATTGTTTCCGCATATACGTCACACAGTATAAAACGCCTCCCCGCCGCGAGTAGGCAATCCGCACGCCGCGTCACGTGAACCAATCACAGCCGAGTCAGCCGGTTCGCACCAGTTTTTCCGTTCCCCGCTTCGTAGGCCTCGATCCGCGATTCTCTCTTCACTTCTCGTGTGTGCGCCTGCTAGATTGACGGCTTGTTCTCTCGTCCGGCCTACTCGCTTCACTGTGTGTACTTCTTCACTGTGTGCTGTAGAATCGATTGGTTTCTTTTCTCTCGCTTTCCTTTCGCTCGCTTCCTTAGACTGTAGAAGTTAGCTTCCTTCTTTGGTAATGTTTTCTTGCTTTTATTAATCTCTCGCCGCTATGCTCAATCTATTCTGACCGCCGACTTTGGCTCAAAGTCCGCTGTCCCAGCACGCGGTAGACCTCACTTTAGGCCTAACCGCTATCCGCCGCATCACATTGTCTTTTCAGGAATTACTTTGATATAATCATGATTTCTATCGACTTATTACCGCCGCCCCGCTGTCCTTAGCTATTCCTTAGGCAATCCCCCTATTTCAGGCACGAGTGACTGACTTCCAGGATTAGAATGATAACCTATCTTTAAGCATGCTCTTATGAGCTCAGATCTCATGGTGAGTTAAGTATTAAGTTTTTGGTCAAGTGTAAGTGTTTTGCTCTCTCTCTCTAGTTCTCAGATCTCTTTAATCTGAGTGGTCCTCTGTTTCTCTCCCTAGTCGCTACATTTTGGTCCTAACGGGCCGGATCAAGTTAACCTAACCTCCTGTTACGGATAACTTAATGCACCTGTCCTATGGATGCTCCGCTAAACCTAACCTCAATCTTTGTATTCTAACCATAATACAGTCTGGTTAATTACATTCAAGCTCACTCCTTCGAAGTGCAGCCCGCTTTATTGATTCATATCAATCGCTTTTGTCACCTAGTGACCGCTTTACAAGTTAATCCGTTAATTTGACCAATCGTTCAATTATCAATTACTTGCCGCCGCTTCGCTTTTACCTTACACTTGGCCAAACTTATGAACTCAACTCCGCTGTTTCAACTTAACACTTCTCCAATCTTTAAGTTCTATTCTCTGCTAGTGTAGTACTTCATTCTCTTTCATTTCAACGCTCTCCGTGACTCATCTAGTCCTGGATAGCACCACTCGTGCCTGAAGTTCACTTAACCTCATCAATCAATTTTCTTAATTCCACGCTTTCTCCCTCAGATGTTAGTTGTTTTTCCTTTTGAAACCTCTGCATCTCTCACTCCGCATTGCACCTAATGCATTATTAGTGTGTCTCGCTCTTGTACATTTGCACCGTGTAGTGTTTTGTGCTATTTCCGCTTTCCGCAGTGTTGTGTTGTCTGACCCTCACTGCTGATTAATCTTGATAATTCAAGCCGCATTAATTGTACTCATTAGTAAATTCTTTTGAACAACTTACCTGAAAGTTCCATCATGGCTGGTGCCGAGGATGATGCGAACACAGGCACTACGCCGCCCGCAGTTACTCAACAATCTAAGCAAACTGCCCAAAGTACTCAAGCCACTCGGCAGCAAGAGCTGGAGAACCATTCTGAGCTTCTTCATGCTCGTAGAGCTCGCTTGTGGGCTATGGCCAACAAGATTTTTGATGACTTTACCAAGTTAACAGCCAAAAAAGTGCATGCTTCCCGCGGTAGTTATGAAAAACTCACCACAATTGACCGCGATTACTCCATTAATCAGGATGCAATAATTGCATTTAATGCCAAGGTACCATCTAAGTATCTCATTGAGGTCGAGCAAAATCAACAAAAATTTGATGAGATGATTGCCACCGCTCAAACCAATTATTGGTCATGTTTAGCCCCTTCAAACGCCGCGGCTGAACGTTCCGCCGCCGCCACGCAAGTACATAATTCGCCTTCTCCGTTGAATCATGTTAAGTTACCTCGACTTGAATTATCAAGGTTCACAGGTAACCTCAGTGACTGGTCTACTTTTTACAGCATGTTTTCCGTAGCCATTCATGATAACGCTGTCTTGTCTAACGTTGAAAAATTCCAATACTTTTTGTCTGTACTCTCCGGTGAAGCGCTTGAATTAGTTAAAACCTTAGAATTAACCGCTGACAATTATGTAGTAGCATGGGATTTAGTGTGTAGTCGTTACAAAAGTGATAAACGTCACATTTTTCATCATTTTGGGGGTTTACTTGAATTACCGGAAATAAAGAACAGTAATCAAGTCCCGCCTATCCTCTCCAAAATACAAGAGCACATTCATGCTCTCGCATCTCTTAAGTATAAGCAAGAGGACTATGGGCCGTTCTTAGTTACTATTCTGTGCCGCAAATTATCACCGTACCTCCGAAAACGCCTTGATGAATCCCGCGACACTCCTACTGCGTACCCTAAAATTAATGAAGTGCTTGACTTTCTCCGCGATGAGTGCACATCAGTGTTGGATAACCCTTTCGCTGCTCCGCCCAAACCTAGTACTTCTAGGGATGTGAAGGTACTTATCAGTAAAGCTTCGCCTTCCCCTAACGCCACCCGCAAAACAAAAACAAACGCAGCTCCAGCCGCTTATGCTGCAACAACCTCTAATAACCGCCGCCATTTTGATTCTGGTCAACCGAATCGCCCCGTTTCTTTCCCCGCCGCAGGTACTACTCCATCTCAACGCTGTGGATGGTGCTCAAAAGATCATCACACATTCCGCTGTGAGGAATTTCGACAGATGACTCCATCCTCTCGCCGCTCAGCTGTTCAAACCCGTCAATTGTGCAGCAATTGTTTAGGCTTTCATCCGATTGAAGAATGCAAGTCTCAACGCACCTGCTTGCAATGCAGTGGACGACATCACACTCTGCTCCATGAAAACCAGAAGTCCTCCGCTGTCCATCTGCAATCCTCTGCCGCTCTGATGTCTCAAACCACGGGTCTTACAGTGTTGCCCCCCCCTCCTCCCTTCATCATACCGCAATTCTCAACTTGGGAAAAAACTGTTCGTGTCATTGCTGTTGTGCACCGCTTCTACGCTCAAACTCATCTCAAAGTTGAGCTCAAAGGCAACACACAGCCATCTGAACTACACCAAGCCGAGATGTGGATTTTACGCGCCATCCAGCGCTACCATTTCGCTGCCGAATTTCATCAGTTGACAATTAATCAGCCTTGCTCAGCCCGCATCCGCCGTCTAAATCCATTTGTCGATGAAAATGGTTTGATCAGAGTTGGCGGCCGCCTGCGTCACGCCGCTGTAAGTGAAGACGCCCGCTATCCTATCATTTTGCCTAGTGATTCTCCTGTCACGCGATTGCTAGTCAAATCGTGTCATAAAAATCACCTTCATCCAGGGCCGCAATTGCTCCAATCACTTCTCAACCGCCGCTATTGGATACTTTCAGCTCGAAATTTGTGTCGTCAAGTTGTCCATCAATGTCTTCCCTGCTTCAGAGCGAAGCCACGCTGTGATAATCCACTCATGGGAGACTTACCGCCGCCCCGCGTTCAACCTCATCTTGCTTTTTCTCACACCGGTACTGACTTTGCAGGGCCTTTCAAAGTTAAAGTTCATCAGCTGCGATCAGCCCGTGTAGTGCAGGTGTATATGTGTGTGTTCGTATGTTTCACTGTGAAAGCCGTTCATTTGGAAGTCGTCCATGACTTGACTACCCCAGGTTTTATCGCCGCTCTCCAACGATTCGCTGCCCGCCGAGGATGTCCTCCGGATGTTTACTGCGACTGCGGCACGAACTTCGTAGGAGCTTCTAACGCCTTTCACAAGCTTCTCAACGCTAATAACAAAGAACTCGCCGCATTCGCCTACGAAAACAAAGTCAATTTCCACTTCAACCCGCCCGCCGCTCCGCATCAAGGAGGCTTATGGGAAAGCGCCGTGAAAAGTGCGAAGTCTCATTTAACTAGGACCCTTGGAACAACCATTTTAGTGCTAGAAGAATTTCAAACGCTGCTTTGCCGTGTGGAATCCATGTTAAACTCCAGACCCTTAACCCCGCTCTCCGCCGATCCAAGCGAATTTGATGCATTAACGCCTGGACATTTTTTAATAGGTCGCCCCCTTGTCTCGCCTCCAGAACCAATGTATACGGAGGCAGATATCTCGTACCGCCGACGCTGGCAATTGGTTGATGCTATGTTCCAATCAATCTGGCACCGTTGGAGTCTCGAATACATTCACACACTCCAACCCAGAAAGAAATGGCTCACAGACAAACCGCCTTTAGTCGTAGGTACCTTAGTGCTCATCCATGAGCCTAATATCCCACCGCTTACATGGAAATTAGGACGTGTTATCCAAGTTTTCCCCGGAAACGACGGCCGCGTCAGGGTCGCGTTGGTAAAAACCGCTGCCGGAGAGTACAAACGTCCTGTTCATAAACTTTATCCTTTACCACAAGCATGACTTGTTGTAACGTCCGCCGCTCCGCTTGTCTTGTGTTCCAGGCTGAAAATGAGTGAATCAGACGTGTCAGAGTATATGTCGCTCACGGCGTCAGACTTCGACGAAGCCGAGGACTATTTTACGGAATATGGTCCGGTTCATCCTCCGCCGCCGCCCATCCCTGTCCTTCCTCCTCCCATCCCCGCTCAACCTACTCCTCCTCCTCAACAAGGTCCAGTTTACGTTCGTCGAGCTGAAATTCAAATTCCTCGTTTCCGCGTTTTAGACCTAGTGGATGTTCGCCCACCCTCCCCTCCGCCGCTTCGTTGTGTTTGGTGTTATGCGGACCACAACTGCTTTACTTGTCCGCAGATGCAGAGATCAGCCGAAGAAAGGATGAACTTAGTCGCCGAACGTTTTCGCTGTGTCAACTGCCTCGGAAACCACAACGTCGCCGCTTGCAGATCAACCCGCAGTTGTCGTTACTGCCAGCAAAGACATCATAGTCTGTTGCACGGTGCAGCACCGCGACAGCTTCCAGCGAGCTGATCGGGGATTTCATAGTTAAACTGATCGATAAAACTGAATACAAGTGACAGGATTGGGTGGGAGACCGATGAGGGGCGGAAGTCTTTTGAAAACCATTGTTCAGTCGCTCGTTATGTAAAGGTGTCTCCGAGCAACCTTTACGTACCGAGCGACTGAACAATGGTTTTCGAAAAAGATCCTACCTGAATTGATCTCTCACCCAATCGTGTCACTTGTTTTCAGTTTTATCGATATGGTTAACTATGAAGTCCCCGATCAGCTCCCAGTTATACTTCCGCCGCCACCCCCCGCAGTACTTCCGCCGCCCCCACCCGTCCCCCAAGGACCCAGCATACGAGCGCTGATCCGCCCAGGCATCCCGGTCAACCGTCGACCAGCGATTGTGTATAACCAGGGCCGAGGCGCTGTGTTCGGTTACCTCCGGAATCGGGCTCCGGCTCCCATGCAACCGTATGTGATCCATTCCGCGACGGGCCCCACGTCGTCGTTCCGCGTGCCGCCTTGGCTCTTCCGGATGTTGTAGCGGAGCTACTACGTTAAAGTGCTTCGCTAAATAACCCGCCGCCGCCCTTTTGTTTTGTCTTTTGTATTTTACCATTACCGCCGCTTTACTTTTTTTTAATTACCGCCGCCTTTTAATTTTAACTTGTATATATCCTTTGCTCTTCCACATCATTTCCACCCCCTTGTTACATTGTTCAACGTTCACACGCATGGTAAGCTTTGGTTTTTTCTCTTTCTTTACTTACTAATGACTGTGAAGCTAGTTATTCTTTAGAACCCCTAAAGGAGTTCAAGGCCGGGGGTATGTTTCCGCATATACGTCACACAGTATAAAACGCCTCCCCGCCGCGAGTAGGCAATCCGCACGCCGCGTCACGTGAACCAATCACAGCCGAGTCAGCCGGTTCGCACCAGTTTTTCCGTTCCCCGCTTCGTAGGCCTCGATCCGCGATTCTCTCTTCACTTCTCGTGTGTGCGCCTGCTAGATTGACGGCTTGTTCTCTCGTCCGGCCTACTCGCTTCACTGTGTGTACTTCTTCACTGTGTGCTGTAGAATCGATTTGGTTTCTTTTCTCTCGCTTTCCTTTCGCTCGCTTCCTTAGACTGTAGAAGTTAGCTTCCTTCTTTGGTAATGTTTTCTTGCTTTTATTAATCTCTCGCCGCTATGCTCAATCTATTCTGACCGCCGACTTTGGCTCAAAGTCCGATGTCCCAGCACGCGGTAGACCTCACTTTAGGCCTAACCGCTATCCGCCGCATCACATTGTCTTTTCAGGAATTACTTTGATATAATCATGATTTCTATCGACTTATTACCGCCGCCCCGCTGTCCTTAGCTATTCCTTAGGCAATCCCCCTATTTCAGGCACGAGTGACTGACTTCCAGGATTAGAATGATAACCTATCTTTAAGCATGCTCTTATGAGCTCAGATCTCATGGTGAGTTAAGTATTAAGTTTTTGGTCAAGTGTAAGTGTTTTGCTCTCTCTCTCTAGTTCTCAGATCTCTTTAATCTGAGTGGTCCTCTGTTTCTCTCCCTAGTCGCTACATCTATAATGTTACCGATTTGTAGTAACTTTTACTTCCAATGAGAGATCGAGTGCCGAAAACGAATAACTCAGACGTGTTATTGAAAGGGTAAGGACAACACAAACTGCACGGAAAAAAAACTACGGTGAAAATAACCATAAGGATACCTGATTTTGGCACCTGCTAGATGTTATGGTAATGTTAACCAGAAAAAACACTATGTTTTGACTAGGTACTAGGTGATGTGACCTGATTGCATGTCGAATTTACTCAAAGTATCGGTAAATGTACCATACTTCTGGTCAAGTTTACCATAACATCTAGCAGGTACCAAAATCAAGTATCCGTATGGTTATTTTCACTAATCTTTTTTTTCCGTGTGGAAAAGAAGGAAGAAATTGAAATGGAAACCGACCCTCGTCGTCTTTCGTCCTTGATCACGAAAGCTGTACCGTGTTTAAAGGAACTCTGTTATAGCTTACGATTTCGGTGTTTGTGTTACAAAATAGAGACGAAACATGAACTCGGAGACACTGGCGCAACCAGGATATCATCCATCTCTCTCATTTCCCATTTGAATGTATGAGTAGGAAAAGGACAGAAGGAGGGGGTTTTATCCCCTTGTCCATCCTTGTCTAACATACGTTTCTTAATGGAGAAAAGAGAGAGATGAAGAAACTCTCGGTGCGCTACTGCTCGGAGAAATCAACCCAGGCTTCGGTGTCTTTCGAAACTAAAGTACCGCATCGTATCGTTGTTTCTACGAAGAGGCATAACTCAACACAGCGTTTCAAAATCTCAAAATACTGATTCAATACTAAAGGAAAAGCATAGAGTGTGAATTTTCTTAATTTTGTCCTCTAATTCCTCTAATTTTGCGTTCAACGTCTCAATAAAATAAGTTAGGAAGATTGGCTGATGGGTTTGCCAGTGAGAAAAGAACGTGTGATGAGAGATTCTGAAATGTTCCGTTGACTTAGGCCTTTTTGTGAAAACACCAAGGATATAAACAGTGTGAGCACTATAGCACATACAAATAAAAGTATCGATTTCTTGGAGGTCCATTTTGCAACCATGACGATAAAGTTTTATGGAGAGGACATGGATTAATCGCATTTTACAAGCCGCCACTGATGACTACCAACCCTAAAGTGACTAAGAGCGTCGCGTCGCGTCGGCGTGACGTGAAATCAGGCCAAGTTGAATTTTGTCCAGATAAACCTATCTGAAAAAGATGCAACTAAACTTCGGCTTTTCGCCTTTAGCATACATGTTAAATGTATACAATTCAATGTTGCCTTTAGCATACATGTTAAATGTATACAATTCAATGTTGCCTTTAGCATACATGTTAAATGTATACAATTCAATGTTGCCTTTAGCATACATGTTAAATGTATACAATTCAATGTTGCCGGATCACAATTCAATGTTGCCTTTAGCATACATGTTAAATGTATACAATTCAATGTTGCCTTTAGCATAAATGTTAAATGTATACAATTCAATGTTGCCGGATCACAATTCAATGTTGCCTTTAGCATACATGTTAAATGTACACAATTCAAAGTTGCCGGATCACAATTCAATGTTGCCTTTAGCATACATGTTAAATGTATACAGTTCAATGTTGCCAGATCACAATTCAATGTTGCCTTTAGCATACATGTTAAATGTACACAATTCAAAGTTGCCGGATCACAATTCAATGTTGCCTTTAGCATACATGTTAAATGTATACAATTCAATGTTGCCGGATCACAATTCAATGTTGCCTTTAGCATACATGTTAAATGTATACAATTCAATGTTGCCTTTAGCATAAATGTTAAATGTATACAATTCAATGTTGCCGGATCACAATTCAATGTTGCCTTTAGCATACATGTTAAATGTATACAATTCAATGTTGCCGGATCACAATTCAATGTTGCCTTTAGCATACATGTTAAATGTATACAATTCAATGTTGCCTTTAGCATAAATGTTAAATGTATACAATTCAATGTTGCCGGATCACAATTCAATGTTGCCTTTAGCATACATGTTAAATGTACACAATTCAAAGTTGCCGGATCACAATTCAATGTTGCCTTTAGCATACATGTTAAATGTATACAGTTCAATGTTGCCAGATCACAATTCAATGTTGCCTTTAGCATACATGTTAAATTACACAATTCAAAGTTGCCGGATCACAATTCAATGTTGCCTTTAGCATACATGTTAAATGTATACAATTCAATGTTGCCGGATCACAATTCAATGTTGCCTTTAGCATACATGTTAAATGTATACAATTCAATGTTGCCTTTAGCATAAATGTTAAATGTATACAATTCAATGTTGCCGGATCACAATTCAATGTTGCCTTTAGCATACATGTTAAATGTAACAATTCAAGTTGCCGTACATTAATGTTCTTTACATTCATGTTAGATACATTCAATGTTGCCTTTAGCATACATGTTAAATGTACACAATTCAAAGTTGCCGGATCACAATTCAATGTTGCCTTTAGCATAATGTTAAATGTATACATTCAATGTTGCCGGATCCCCCCCCCCCCCAAAAAAAAAAAAAAAAAAAATTCAATGTTGCCTTTAGCATACATGTTAAATGTAACAATTCAAGTTGCCTTTACATAAATGTTAATTTACATTCATGTTCGGATACAATTCAATGTTGCCTTTAGCATACATGTTAAATGTACACAATTCAAAGTTGCCGGATCACAATTCAATGTTGCCTTTAGCATACATGTTAAATTATACATTCAATGTTGCCTTTACATACATGTTAATTACAAATTAAATGACACAATTCAAGTTGCCTTTACATAATGTTATTTACATTCATGTTCGGATACAATTCAATGTTGCCTTTAGCATACAGTTAAATGTAACAATTCAAAGTTGCCGTACATTCATGTTCTTTGATACATTTAAATGTATACATTCAATGTTGCCTTTAGCATACATGTTAAATGTAACAATTCAATGTTGCCGTACATTCAATGTTGCCTTTAGCATACATGTTAAATTATACAATTCAATGTTGCCGGATCACAATTCAATGTTGCCTTTAGCATACATGTTAAATGTACACAATTCAAAGTTGCCGGATACAATTCAATGTTGCCTTTACAAATTTAATGTATACAATTCAATGTTGCCTTTAGCATACACGTTAAATTATACAATTCAATGTTGCCTTTAGCATACATGTTAAATGTATACAATTCAATGTTGCCGGATCACAATTCAATGTTGCCTTTAGCATACATGTTAAATGATACAATTCAATGTTGCCTTTAGCATACATGTTAAATTACAATTCAATGTTGCCGGATCACAATTCAATGTTGCCTTTAGCATACATGTTAAATGTATACAATTCAATGTTGCCTTTAGCATAAATGTTAAATGTATACAATTCAATGTTGCCGGATACAATTCAATGTTGCCTTTAATACATGTTAAATGTACACAATTCAAAGTTGCCGGATCACAATTCAATGTTGCCTTTAGCATACATGTTAATTTACATCAATGTTCCAGATCACAATTCAATGTTGCCTTTAGCATAATGTTAAATGTACACAATTCAAAGTTGCCGGATCACAATTCAATGTTGCCTTTAGCATACATGTTAAATGTATACAATTCAATGTTGCCGGATCACAATTCAATGTTGCCTTTAGCATACATGTTAAATGTATACAATTCAATGTTGCCTTTAGCATAAATGTTAAATGTATACAATTCAATGTTGCCGGATCACAATTCAATGTTGCCTTTAGCATACATGTTAAATGTACACAATTCAAAGTTGCCGGATCACAATTCAATGTTGCCTTTAGCATACATGTTAAATGTATACAGTTCAATGTTGCCAGATCACAATTCAATGTTGCCTTTAGCATACATGTTAAATGTACACAATTCAAAGTTGCCGGATCACAATTCAATGTTGCCTTTAGCATACATGTTAAATGTATACAATTCAATGTTGCCGGATCACAATTCAATGTTGCCTTTAGCATACATGTTAAATATATACAATTCAATGTTGCCGGATCACAATTCAATGTTGCCTTTAGCATACATGTTAAATGTATACAATTCAATGTTGCCTTTAGCATACACGTTAAATGTATACAATTCAATGTTGCCTTTAGCATACATGTTAAATGTATACAATTCAATGTTGCCGGATCACAATTCAATGTTGCCTTTAGCATACATGTTAAATGTATACAATTCAATGTTGCCTTTAGCATACATGTTAAATGTATACAATTCAATGTTGCCGGATCACAATTCAATTTTGCCTTTAGCATACATGTTAAATGTATACAATTCAATGTTGCCGGATCACAATTCAATGTTGCCTTTAGCATACATGTTAAATGTATACAATTCAATGTTGCCGGATCACAATTCAATGTTGCCTTTAGCATACATGTTAAATGTATACAATTCAATGTTGCCGGATCACACGCTTCACCGTATAGCTGACGGATCACGGGAAATTCTGTTTCCATCCGTCCAATACACGACACACGTGTGTACTGCAGAGTGACTGCACGTGTGTGTGAACTGAAGAGTGGCTGCACGTGTGTCTATGTACTGCAGAGTGACTCCACGTATGACTATGTATGTACTGCAGAGTCACGGCACGTGTAATGTGTATACTGCAGTGACGGCTCCTACGATTCGGCAACAACTTGTGTTCCCTTCATTTAATTCAATGTAAAACTATCGATTGAACAGTGAAAATCGCTTGTTGTAAGTACATACATGGATTCAAATGAAGGACAAATATTGTTGCCTAATTCCACGAGCCATGCACCTTTGCACCACTGGGGGTATAGTGTATACGCTGTGCAGAGCTGCCGATTTGCGTAGATTTAAGGGCATTTTGAAATTCACCGAAGATTCCACCGGGTGAGAAAAGATTACAGAGTTTAGTTCAGTGTATGACTGTAATGCACGAAAATACTAGCGTCTTTTATCTTTTCTCAACCGGTATATTTTAATTTATTAACGGCGTTTACACCGATTGAGAAAATATTACAGATTAAAGTAGGTTCGTGCATTACAGTCATACACTGAATATGAACCATGTAATCTTTTCTCAACCGGTGGAATCATCGGTGAATTTAAAAATGTCATTAAATCTACGCAAATCGTCGGCAGCTCTGACGCTGTGAGAGTGTGAGCGGCGCGTTTCGATGGAAGGAACCTCGACAGGTAAGAAGACGCTGGTATAGGCCTAACGCACAACAACGAAGAGGCACATAACGAATAGCGAATGAGTGGGGGAGGGGGGATGGGGGGCAGCGTGGGTAGAAGCTGGAAGCGGCATTAATGAATGAATAATTCAATAAACAAATATGGTGATGAGGATAGGAACACGGATAGAGGGGGGGGGGGAGGGGGAGGGAGAGAATTCTACACCTGCCTTTGCCTTACTCCGTGGTCCGGATGTGAATTATGAAATGAGCTAACTTAATCAACGCTGGCTCGCGAAGCGCATCCTTTGCAAAACGCCTTCCCGCGCACCGGTCGCCCTTCTGCGAGTGTCTAGAGATCTCGTCCCGCATATTCAGCGGTTGTCAAATGCCGGCCAAAAAGAAAACACGCCTACTTTTCTTTGAAATTTCATGAGAGAATTTTTGTAAAAAAAAAATTTTTGTTTGTTTTTAAAAGAGAGAGAAAAAAAACTATGGAGAGCAAGAATGCGAACGCAAATGAGTAGTCAATGAGAGAGAAATTCTCACCCTTGACCTTTATCCCGCGGGACCTTTGCAAGTGTCTCATTAAGTTAATTACCTTTACCGCACCCCACCACCGAGAGTGAGCCTTTGTATCGCGAGCTGGACAGTTGATGGGCGTCTGGGCGTGCATTCGAGCTCATCTAGCTGAAAATGCAACACAAAGTTCGAGATCATCTTGAGATCATGTTTCACAGTTAATAACGGGCTCAGTAGGGATCAAAAGTTTCAGCTGGACAATTAGAGACCCACGGTAATACGAGCCTCGAGCCTCTTTAGTATGTAGAATACTTATACTTCTCCAACAGTAATGCACCTGTTAACCTAATACCAAGCAAAACTCTCAACATTTTGATCCGAAGATACCCTGAAAAAGAGGGATGAAATACTAAACCAGCACAAAATTAATTCAACTATTTCAGAGCTACTTCAGTCTAGTCACACCTCTAAAACTCATATTTAATGGGCAAGTCACAACGAGAATTTGCGCAACATGTTGGATCGTCATCAGGACCAACGCGTTGCTGGTTGATTTTTTTACACGAGTAAAACGGGCCCATTGCACTACCGTTAAAAACTTTTTTTAAACTAAGAATCTGATGATTTTTTTTTTCTTTTTTTCTTCTTTTTTTTCATGCGATTGAGAGTGTGAGACGCAGCATAAGGAAAAGCGAAAGGCTTTTGAGCCGCATGTAAAGCATTGCAAGAGAGCTACATTTGAGGGGACCAAGGCAACAAAGATTAAAAGTTAGCATGTAAAAACGATTGAATTTTTGGTACAAAAATGAGACGCAACACTCATCCTCATTAGTTTCAATTAGATGAAGGCGAAGGGGTTTTTGTTGGGGATTTTTAATTCCGACGAGTCTGGACAAAAGTTTTCGTGATCCCAACCCCACTAAGGAAGTCAGTGAATTGGACCCCAAATCCCGCTGTTGAATAGTTGAATTATACGAGCTAGGCTTACGAGGAATCCGGGGAAACGTGTAGTTTGCTCAGTGCTGCCAAGTTATACGGAAAGAAAAAAGACTAGCCTTGACGCGTGAATAGAGCACAATAGAAATCAGGCCAGTGGAGTGCGGGCGGTTGCGAGGGTCTGAATTTTGGTGTTTTTGAATTAGCGAATATGCAAGTACTGAGTATTCGGAGTGCTGAAAACAAGGATACCTTTGGTTTCTAACTAGGTTTCATAGTTTCGAACAGTGGCGTACGCAGGATTTTTCTTGGGAGGGGCTCGTATTGATTAGTTCCTATATGTAGAGAGTTAAGACAAGAGGGTAGTCAACTTCTGATTGGTCGATGAATTTTAGGCTCTACGGACGCCGCCATTGGATGCGATTTTGCACTTTTGTTTTGTTTACCAACGGTCTTTTATAGATAAAAGAGTTAATTTGCGATGAATCTGTTAATTTTAATCATAATGCACCACAAGAATGTCCATAAATCTCAAAAGAATCATTAAAAGCGTTAATGTACATGTCGATCAACAAAAGCAGGGAAAGATTACATCGTTTTAAACCTAGCGGAACTGTAATCTTTGCTGTGGAGCAAAACACAACAACGGCCTCAGAATGTAAACAAATGTGCAAAATCGCATCCAATGGCGGCGCCCATGATTTCTCTTGTCTTAACTCTCTACATATAGGGACTCTAGTATTGATAAGTGTTTGACTGAAAATTATTCCCCCCTCCCCCTCCACCCCCAAAAATCGGAGGTCTGGGGGGGGCTTCAGCCCCCTTAGCCCCCCCTGCGTACGCCACTGCGAAGATATATATACGACTTTGGCCCAAAATACGTTGTTTTATTTTCCATGCTTTACAATAGCATTACTCTGTTATTCCCCTCATACCTGCAATAATTAACCTCGGCACCTCCGGATTTATACACAACTACTCAAGGAAGTAACGCAGAGTGCAATGTGATAAAGTTGGATTGTGTCCGTTTAAACCCTTGAAAAAGATGGAATGATTGGGAGCGCGCGGTGAGTTTAAACGGAAACCTTTTCATTTTAATAGATATTGCCCTGTTTCGCCACTGTTTAAAAGCAAGCCTCCACCAGATTTAAAGTCGCTTCCACTACGATAGTCTTTCAAAGCATATTCGGCAACACCGCGTTCGTTAGGAGTCCCTAGGGATATCCCCATTTATCTTTTAATAGCTTTCAATTTTTCCTTCGAGGGACGAGGTTCTCGCGTACGTCTAAGACTCGTTAAAGGGAGGGCAAAGGCGGGTTAGCTGCGGCGCGAGGGGGAAGGGTGAGGGTTGAGGGGGAGGGGGGAGGGGGGGGGGGGGGGGGGAGGGAGATACGCCGACCGCGAGCGCACGAGTCCTGTCAAATTCTGACGTGAATGGACGGAGGGCAAGAAATGAAGAAAAGTTGGGCTTTCCGTTTCGCTTATTGTTGTTGACCTCTCCAGAAACTGCACGCTTAAGGTGATTCTATGGCAAACTCCCGAAAATTTTAATCCGATAGATGGCGTCACTTGTCGCTGGCTCCGAAAAGAGCCGTTTTTTGACGGTTTTCGGCTGTTTTCTCTGAACACACGAATAAGAGACGAAAAATCGGAATGTCAGCACCTGCTTAATTTTTTGCTTGATTTTTTGAGCCATAAATGGGCCAAATTGGTTCTAAAATAAAGGTGAAAGTATGCAAAGAAAAAAGCCTGTGTAATTTGGAGTTGTATCAGTAAAGATTACAGGTGAAACAGAAACCTGTAATCTTTACTGATACAACTCCAAATTACACGTGATTTTTTCTTTGCATACTTTCGCCTTTATTTTAGAACCAATTTGGCCCGTTTATGGCTCAAAAAATCAAGCAAAAAATTAAGCAGGTGCTGACATTCCGATTTTTCGTCTCTTATTCGTCTGTTCAGAGAAATCAGCCGAAAACCGTCAAAAAACGGCTATTTTCGGAGCCAGCGACAAGTAACGCCATCTATCGGATTAAAATTTTCGGGAGTTTGCCATAGAATCACCTTAACACTCTCAGCTCCGAGTCCCTAGCCCCTAGTCCCCAACCTCGCTACCACTATCACAAGATTGAGAGGGAAAAAACGAGAGGACACTCTCTGAGTCTGAGACAGAGATATACCTATAGAAAGGATATGCAATACGCAACAAACCTGATGCATACGTTAATTCCCAAAGATATTGTACACTGTACAGTCACCCCTTGTTAATTCGAACCTCTATAATTCGAAGGAAAGGCCAGTTCCCTTGGGAATCTCTCTATAATTCGAAAAAAATCAATGTATTTTACTCCCCTCGTTAATTCGAAATTTTGGAGGCAGTTTTGCTCCTCCATAATTCGAAATTGAGCAAAAAGTTCCCTCAGTAAATCGAATAGTTGGAAGTAAACATGACTGCCCCTCTATAATTCGAAAAAAGACAATTCATTCCCTCTATAATTCGAAGGGCAACTGAGCCATCTTTCCCAATCCAAAATTACAGACTTTTTCCAAAACAAGAAACTTATAAAATTAATTACTTCATTTTTTTGGTTTTCTGTTCAATACAATTTAGTACAGTTTAATTCAGTTTTTTTTTTTTTTTTTTTTTTTTTTTTTTTTTTTTTTTTTCCAGCAGCGGACTCTACCTACGGCCTCTGCTAGGTTACATGTCCTGAGAAATTTGTATTCGATAGAGAACCTGGTGTGATTAGTGCCGTTCTAATCATTAAAAAATGTCTCCTTATAATTTAACTCCCTCTGTACTTCGAAGAAACTCATTAATTTCCCTCCACAATTCGAACCTCTTTAAATCGAAATTTTTCCATTTGTCCTCTCTTTAATTCGAACTTTCGTTAATTCGAAACCTCGATAGTTCGAACAAATCCCTCATTCCCTTGAATTTCGAATTATCGAATTATCGAGGGGCGACTGTAGTAGGAGATTGGCCTCTAACGGCGAGAATTGAAGCCGCTTTCTGTCATAGGCTGGGCTTCCTCGCTCGGAGGTATGAACCAAATTAGCTTTGAGGCTTATGGAGCCGAGACATAAAACTGTTTCAAAACAATGCTAATTACTTTTAGTTTTCAAAATGAGTTAGATATGATTTGCAGCCTACGTCACAGTTGAAATTGACGAACCAAAACGAAAGTTCGTTTCGGTCGATTTAGCCGCTATATTTTTATTATACAAAGTACGGCAGAGAGGTTAAGGGTGCTAAAGTAAATAATGAAAAACCGATCGTTATATTCGATTTTGAAAGAACCGACGCCTTAAATTTACCTCAATTTTCAGTTTAAACTTATATTATACTGTATTGCACAACGTGTGTGTGACTCGACACTGTTATTCGCAAAAATAATTGACTAAAATAAGTTTGAAGAGAGAGGCTTCATAAGAGCTACAATGTTAAAATGTTAAATTGGTTCATACTCCCGTTCGAGGAAGTGCCCTGCCCATCAGCCCGTGACATAACCGGCTTCAATTTTCCTCCTTGCTATGAGATAGCAGTGGCCAGTCGCCTTCTTCTATAATGTCTTTAGTAATTCCAGGCGAAAGTTGGGGATCTTTCAATCCGATTGCAAGCAATTTCCAAAATGTCGCATTATTTTTTTGTGTAATTTTAATGGAATAATAGTTGATTACGCTGATTGGCAAGGTATATCACGGAGTTCTCCAATTTTGTATGAAGTTCTTTTATCGCAATTTTTAGGAAGGATTTTGGTTGTCTCTTCAATGGGGGTGAGTGAGACAGAATATATCTATCGCTATAGCATGCATTCAAGAGATAGCCGAAAGCCATTTTTAAAATTGCGACTTTATTACTCAACCTAATTTGATGATTGGTGTATGGACAAAGTAATGAAAAATTGGAGAGAATCGTGACATTTCGGTAGTGGAGCTCTTGAAAGGTTTAGCTGTAGGCAAACGAACCATCAATTCCGATGTAAAATGCTGCAAAAATATAGTCGATTCGGCGGCATGCTCCTTCTTACACTCACACACACTCACAAAAAAGCCTTCCATCCCCACATAAGTAGTGTAATGAAATGCAAAAGGTGATTATAGAAAGTGTAAGTTAAATCGATAAAATGAGCGTTTTCAAAACCCTTGAGCGGGATAATTAATTTCAAATGGTTACTATATAATAGGGAAAGTTAATCGTAGAATAACACCTCTCGAGAATCGACGCAGTTAATCGGCTTAGAAGGAAAATGAAGGCAACGGATGGAAAAACAAAACTTAAAACGACTAAAAGGATGAAACAGACAAAACAAAATTATCTTGCAGTGAATCGGCGACGCGCGAAAAGGTCTTCTTTCGAACCTCAAGCTCTTGAAATCGGTAAATAAATCCGCTTTCCCGACGAAGAAAAAAAATCGCTCATCTCTCATATCAGAGAGCTCGCGTGGAGGGAGAGAGAGAGGGGGAGGAGAGAGAGAGGGGGAGGAGAGAGAGAGGGGGAGGAGAGAGAGAGGGGGAGGAGAGAGAGAGGGGGAGGAGAGAGAGAGGGAGAGAGAGAGAGAGACAGAGAGTGAGAGAGAGTAGGAGAAAAGGGCGAAAATTAAAAATAATATATCACTCCCGTTTTAAATCACACCAGCCACCGCCTGCAACATATGCAATCATTTCTACACTCACTCTTCAACTTTTCCTCTCCCCTCTGTTTTGAGAGACGTGGTCCATACAAGTATACCAACAAATCATCAGTTTTCCTTGCTCTCGCCCCCCCTTCGTGCCCTTTGGCCCCAGTTAACCCCCCCCCCCCCCGGTCAGTCTGACGCAAGGGGTGGAGGGGATGTCATACCCTTCTACGTGCGAACGATTTCTCCCGTATACACTATACATGATCTGATTTAGATGCAAATGAAGAGAGAGTCAGCTTCACTGCCTCAGTCGCGCTGTCATGACTCAAGATTAAACTGGAAATTCTTTCGCAGGTACGGCCCAATTCAACAGAGAGAATGTACGGGAACGAGAGAAAAGGAGAAAGAGAGAAAGAGCGAGAGAGAGAGAGAGAGAGAGAGAGAGAGAGAGAGAGAGAGAGAGAGAGAGAGAGAAAGGAAAAATGGTTGCCTAAAGAGAAACGTCGTTTCCTCCTCGGCAAAAGTTGAAAATTGACACCGGAGACAACGGAACGAATGAAAACTGTTCCGGTTCGTAAAAAAAGCGACACGACGCACAGTGGATCGAGTCAATGGGAGAGGTCGGACATGAAGTTGCAACTTTAAATGCGTATATCTTTGTTAATACGCAACATACAAATTTGAAAGTTGTTTCACTGAATTCACCGTTAAATTTTCTACAAAAACCACCCTAAATAGTTTATTTTCTGATGGTAAAAACATTCAAATTTTCATTTTTAGTCATACATTCCATGTCCGACCCTTCCCATAGACTCGTCCCATTGTGCGACGACGCGACGGAGAGAAACAGCGGGACGGAAAGAGGAACGGAACGGAACGGAAAGAGGAACGGAACGACGATAATTTTTGCGAGCCTACATTTTTTGCTGGAACACTTACTTACGGTATTCCTAAGAGCGTCATTTGTTTCCTTTTAAAAGAGCTTCGAATAAATTTGCCAAGAGTGAAAAAAAAAGAAAGGGAGGGGGGAAGAAAAAAGAAGAGGAATTTTTCCGTTGCTCTAGGAATTACAGTTTCATGATATGAATAGCGCATACTTGGTAATTTCATTTTGCAACTTGGAAATAAGAAAGTGGGGCTACATTGAGGACATTCATTTCATCGTCCGGACTCCGGACAGAAACAAAGTGAGAGAGAAGGTAGAAAGGAAAAGACGGGGCTTACTAAAGATTATTTCATTTTCATTCCACTTGAGGCAATTTATACATATTTACGCGGGGTATAACTACAAAATTGGAATGAAAACATTCCGAGCTTTTCAAGCTCTTCCTGGTCGATCCTTTATCGACATTTCTACCGAATGGGTTTATTCCTCGGTGACACGACTTTTGACTTTTCGCTAACGATGAAAGTTGTCAAAAATCGAATCATTTAAACGTTTCACGTTACCAAAGTAATGGATATTTTAGTGAGAGACGTTGCTTTCAGCAATTTGAATAGTAACAGATCGTAACTTTAATGTATCGTTGAAAATGTATATAAAAGCCGACAGGTCGGAGTGACCTGTCCTCTCTAGAGAAGCAGAGTAATTTTGAAAGTTCAACAATTTATTGTCTGTTGTCATTAAACATTAAAAAAACAGCACCGTCAATTGGAGAATATTCATTTGTTTGTTGGTTTTAAGCGTTTTCATGATCTAAATACGATGACATTTTTCGGCGCCTGCAAAAACTGCAATAATTGTGGAATCACCCTGAAACACGAGACTTGCTGAAATTTAATGGCAAAAAGAACTAATTGTTAGTAAATCTTACTTATTCAATGTGCAAAGAGATCTCTAATGAGTCCGGTAAGATCCTGGTCAAGTGAATTGATAAGCAGAAATATCCCGTTCAACACGGTTAACGGCTTGAATTATAAATCGCGCTTTTGTGTCAACCAACGTTCACATTTTGAAAAATCAACAACAACAATAATTTGTTGTAGAGTTGAGTATGAGCTTCCAGAATACGTCCGGTGCTACATGCAGCTCATACACTTATTGTCATTGATACATACAAAAAGTCAGTTGTAGGTCGCACAATACGGCAACAATGTACTTCCTGCATTCAAATGTACTTAAAATAATCGATTCGTAGGAGAGAGGAGGACACAGGACAATCTGCCTATGCTTAAAGAATCGGGTTTTAAATGGAAAAGAGGCATGGTTGCCAGATTTCACAAACCGCATGTGTGTTAGATCCCATTTTAGTGGGGGACAGAATTAAAAACTGGCCTTTGTAAAGTGCATAAAATATATTTGATTTCACACAGTCTCTTGGATAAGCGAAAGAGCAAGAAATAAACGCGTGCTAAGTACGTATTGAGAGAGTAAAGAACAGAAATTGAGAGGGTTCAGGAAAAGAATGGATAAAAAGATGGTGCGAGACGAGAGGGGATAGGTTGAGGGGGGGGGACTGGAGTAAGGTAGAGGCGAGCGGAATAAATGAGGTAATTATTATGGTCATCACGAGATGCAAGGTTAATCAAAATGACGCTCAAAGGCAAAGGCAAAGGACCGAAGAAGCTACTCCACTCGCTACACGAGGACGGAAAGAAAAAAGCGGGTGGCTTTAAGTCCAACTTCAACCCCGGGCACCGACTGCTATACCACCTGAACCCCCCCCCCCCTCCCCCCTCCTTCCTTCATCGTCCCTTCCGCGCCAAGCCATGCCCTCAACGTCAACCCTTTCTAACGGAGAATCGTGACTGGAAACCGATTGATTCAGTCCATGCTTTTGCAACTCCAGCAACTTAACAAATAGGCGACTTTAAAGCGTCATTAATTTAGCCACCGGCGCGGCGATAATACGTTATTAATTGATTTTATAATTAATTAATAATTGTATGAGCTAAAGTAACTCAAAAATCGGCTCAATGTGAATCGTGATTCCATGAACCCACAGATTTCAATCTGATATACAGGGTGTTTCAGACCACCCGTCCACTATCTTTATGGCGAAAACGGCGCAAGATACGGAAATTCTGACGAAACTTTTCTGATGTATATCGACCCCCAAAGAATTCAGGGAAAATATAATGCCGTCCTCGAAAAACGGCCCCTACGGTCCTATTTGGGCAAATTGCTGTTTCTCGATGTTTCCTTATAGGACGGGTACTTTTTTATTTCAGAAATGGATGTTACACCTAAAAATAAGCATTTTTAGATCAGGGCATTTTTTTCATAAACTGGCCCCTTCTCAAGTTACGGGCCGTTTTTAAAATAAACTTTAGGGGCCATTTTTAATAGCTCTCTGTGTCCTCAAAAATTGTCGTATTTCAAAAAACTAAAAATATTCTGAAACAGCAGAACAAGGGCTTTCTTTTGATGAATCAAAACCCTATTTTTGGTCTCAATTGCTGCATGCACAGATCAAATCTATTCTCGTGAAGAATTATATTGCATCGAAGCTTTGCAAAAATTTTGAACACATCATGAGAGCTCTTTATTGATAATTAAACAAAAAAAAAAAACAAAAAACAAAAAAAAAAAAAACCCAATGCACAAGATCTATTCAATCAGCATTTTTAGGTAGTATTTACAATAATTACCTGATCATTCTTATTTTATTTTTATTTTTTTAACGTCCCAAGCCCCCCAAGAACTTGGCCTTAGACTGTTGAAATGAGGAAAGATAAAAGAGAACACATAAGAGGAACAACCAAATCTGTCCACAATGACAAGCTCTGAGATCGGTGGTTCAACTGACTGAAGCAAAGATTACTGATTCGAGTATTTCTAAATGGGTATGAACTATGAGAGCCACTGTTATACGCAGGGCTGCCGTTTTGCGTATAATCAATGCTATTTTTCAATTCATCGATGATTCCACCGGTTGAGAAAAGATTACACAGTTCAGTTCAGTGCATGACTGTAACAAACTAAAATACTCGCATCTGTAATCTTTTCTCAACTGGTGGAGTCGTCGATGACTTTAAAAAAACTTGCGGATATTTTAATTAATCAACGGAGTTTCCACCGATTAAGTAAAGATTACAGATCAGAGTATTTTCGTGCATTACAGTCATGCACTGAACTGAACTGTGTAATCTTTTCTCAACCGGTGGAATCATCGGTGAATAGAAAAATAGCATTGATTATACGCAAAACGGCAGCCCTGGTTATACGTCTCAACTGAACAGACCAGTTTTTGCTTCCACCTGTTGAGTCACCAATGGAATGGAGAATGCCATTAAATATACGTAAAACGGCAGTACAGGGACAGGCGTCCCCACAAGCGTGTGGCACTAAAACAACAAACTTCTGTCAACCTGAGGGGAAACGACTCCCCCCTCCCTCTTTACAAATGACGTGCCTGACTAAGAATGCGGTCAATCGATACTTAATTCAAAACAAAAGTCAACATCGCCATCACTGTCGTCCAAATTAAACGTCGCTTATTGGTATTGATAAACGGGGTAAAGAATGAGGGGGGGGGGGCTGGGTGGGAGCTAAAATTTGGCATCGGCGGGACCTAACTTGTAAACATAAATCATTATCCAAAAAATCCATCCGCCCGCGCGCCCGCCCTCCGAAAATACGTGCGACTTCACTACTCTGACTATACGGGACGACGCGACCGACGCACGTTGGATCGAGTCAATGCTAAGCACCGGACATTTGGGCAAAAATGGAGGTTTAAAAATTCAACTTCTGACAAAAGAATCTTGTTCTAGGACCTTCAGGGGTCCCAAAAATGTGTGCACAATTTAATTTAAGGCACTTTTTCTGGCAGTGATGGTACTTCAAAGTATGTATTTTTGAGGAAGAATCAATTTTACGAAAATCTGACCTCTACTTCCGCGACTTCAAATGCAAAATACTATAGATAATTGATTTGTGTTTGCAATTATCATACTTGGAGCTGATCGAGGGTCACTTTAGCTTCAAGAAAAGCTTATAATGTTTAAATGGACGAACTGCAACGTTACCAAATTGCACGCTACGCTACTGGTTGATTACAATCCACTGTGCGCAAAGTGTGAGGGACGAATCTAGATTCGTGGATGAGAGAGAGAGATAAAACTTTTAATCAAGTTTAAAACACTACAGATTCGATTCGCGGCACTAATGATTCCCTCCCCACGTCCCTTCCTCTAACCCCCCCCCCCCTCTCCACACAACCTCCAATTCTCCCTTCCGCCTGCGCCTGTTCTTCCCTCCCCGCGAATGCTCTCTCTACCTCCCACGCCCGTCGGGATGTCGCACTCCTTCAACACCGCGTCTCTGTGTTCACACTGTAACTAATGCCAAGGCGTGAATGAAAATGTGCATCTGACGAC
Source organism: Trialeurodes vaporariorum (assembly GCA_011764245.1). Lineage (NCBI taxonomy): Eukaryota > Metazoa > Arthropoda > Insecta > Hemiptera > Aleyrodidae > Trialeurodes > Trialeurodes vaporariorum. Next base: position 81,289,827 of record VMOF01000002.1, on the reverse strand, counting down.
TCTTTGCAACCCCACCCCCCTCCCATCCTCACCACACCCCCACGTAACTTGCCCACTTCATCCCTCCGCGCATTTTGAGAGCAGAGTGCTGCAGTGTATATTTAAAAGTGTGTTGAATAGTTGAGTCTCAACTGTTGAGAAGAGTGACGGGAGTGCAAGGCAGAAGGGCTGGTGGAGGTGGAGGGGGGGGGTGTTTAGCTTTTCCTTGTTAGTAATTCAGTTTCGAAGAAGATAAGGATCAATACAGAAATAATTATGATAATGAATACTTCCTGCTTTCATTAATGAAAGTTATTTTGCTAAAGGGGGAAAAAAAAAAAACAAAAAAAAAACAAAAAGCAGGGGATCTCCAATACAATTTATGTATTGGTAAAGCGTGCCATGATATGATTGTAGTTTTGTTCATTACAATTTATTTGCTTTAAATGGGTCTCATGTAAATTCTACCACGCCAAAAAAATTAAAAATAGCTAAAATCATTCAAAAATCTATCTAATCTGTATTTCTGGAAGAAATAAAGTGATCCGCCACGTATTTTCAGTTTTATGGCGTTTTTTCTGAAAACAGTCATGCCGCTCTGTGTATTTCTAATGGGAGGCTCTCTGATGTACCAGGTTTACAGATTCGCGCGCTTCGGACGACCACTGCGCAGCTCCTCGCGCAGGGTACCAGGTTTACAAAACTTGACTATATGGGCTCTTACGGCAGTTTCCATTCTGATTGTGCTTATTCTATGGCTGAGATTTGGAAGGTTGCGTTGATTGTTCAGTCGAGGTCACCAAATGTAGGGAAATGCTACATTGGTTGGTGGCCCTGAGAAGGGCCGTTTTACAAGTTGACAGCCGGCCGGCTGGTTTCTCCGTGGTCGTCCGTGTGCTGGAGCGGAGTGATCAGCTGGTTGAGATCACGGTGTATTTATATGATTTCGGGCTAATTAGTGCGCCCAATCAGGTGTGAGACAATATGTGCTACCTTGATAGGCCGCCACATACTCAACGCTTGATTGACCCATTGAGAATAACAAGTAAACAAGTATCGTTCGAATAACAGCTGATCCAGCTTTGTGACCTACGGTTGAAGTCCCACTTCATCAACCAACAGTATAAATAAGAGTGTCTCATCTAGAAAGCAATGGTCAATGGAGTGTAGTCAGCTGTTTTCGGGCGGTGAGTTGTGTTCTCCGTGCGGCGCTGAATCATAAGTGGCGGTAGCCACCAGGCCAAGTCCAAAACCCCCGAGCATTTGATTTGCGAGAACAATCTTTCCCTGTCGATTGGTTCTTAACAAGCAAAATCGAACACGACACATTCACTGTGATAGGACAATTTTGGCACTTCTTTTAAAAAACATGTTTGAATTCTCGAAAAGGGCGCGAACACTTTGAACGAAATTAAAACAACAACCGAATTTGAAAACCAAAAATCCATTTCTAGTGGTATAATCAAGACACAAATGGAATTGTCATCGTTTCAAAATAAACATCAAAAGGTTTCCCGTAAAATATTACCTAATCAAAATCAAACAACAATTCCAAGGACGAGGTGGGCGGAGCTTATTTTCGTCCAAATACACAGGGAAGGGGGGAAAAACGCTATATCCAATGGCCCATTGTTAAAGCAAACGATTTCAATAGAGCCCGCCTTGCGGCATGCTCTGAAATTTAAACGTGTCTGAGTGTTTGATTGTACGTATTAAAAAATTTTCTCGAAAATACACAATACGACCCGAGTATTTAATTTATGATTCATATCCTGAAAACGAAATCCCCAAAACACACACGACCACCAGAGGGCACCTCTTCCACTTTATTATTTTATTCTTTGTATACAGCAAAACGAGAGTAAGAATCTTGCCATATACTTCGTATGGCACGTTTAAAAAAAAAAAAAAAAAAAAAAAAAAAAAAAAAAAAAAAACACGAATATAATGCAGGCAAGACCAATAAAAGATAGTTTGGAACAACAAAAAAATGTCAGCTGACTCCTTGGACTTCGGCTCAGGTAAGTCAACTGCAAAAATTAAATTCATATTGCTGGTAGTCTACTTCAGGAGTCGTCTGGCATTTTTTTTCCCCCCGACTATCTTGAGCACAGTCGACGAATTTATTCGCATGCCAGTCGACTACTTACATTTTGGCTCAGATAAGTCTCCTGCATTACTCACTTCATTGAATTTAAGCATTTCAGGTAGACACAATGTATAGGAATCTGCTGACATTTTTAACGTGGAGAGGAAGGATTGGAGGGGTATTGCAATTTGTTAGATTACTTTGGTCATCATAATTTCATTGGACTATATAATATGATGCGTATTTTTATTCACCGGTGCGCGGTTACCTTACACCGGTTTTTTTTTTTGTTTTTGTTTTTTTTTTTTTTAAAACATTTACTGGCGTTTGCAAAGAATTTTACGGAATTGTCTTGTAATAGCGGCGCATTGCATTTGGCGCTGCTCCGGTGCGAGTTTCGCAGTGCACAGTATGATGCGTTTTTTTATTCTCCGGAATCCGCACCGGTGCAATAACCCGGAGTTTTCGGAGCTGCTCCGAAGCTGTCTGGTGCAGCACCGGTCACGTGTTGAAGCTCCGGAGCTCCAGCTCCGGTGCATCGGTCTTCAACTCCGATACACTGGAGCTTGCACCGGAGCAGCTCCGGGCGCATCGCACCGCTAATAAAACAACACTTCGGTGCGCACCGGTGCTGGAGCCCCGGAATAAAAAAACACTCCGGAGCACTGGAGCTGCACCGGTGCGCGCTCCGGAGAATAAAATAAACTGTAGGGAACACCCTACGAACACTTTCTCCCTCCATTTTTATCTGGGGGGGGGGGGGGTCGATGGACCCCCAGACCCCCTTAAAAATTCTGGGGGAGACCCCCAGACCCCCCTCTAGTATTCTGGGGGAGACCCCAGACCCCCCTTTATAATTCTGTGGGAGACCCCCAGACCCCCCCTTTAGAATTCTGGGGAGACCCCCAGACCCCCCTTTAGATATCTGGGGGAGACCCCCAACCCCCTTTAGAATTCTGGGAGAGACTCCTAGACTCCCATCAAATTTAAAATATTTTCACCTCTGGACATAATTCCGCCTTCAATTCGAAGTGTTTGAGATTTTGCAGAGAAGCTGTACGAATAGTTGCCTACTTCATTCTTTGAAGGATGGGTTTTGAACTGTGGATCTTCAAAAGAATTTTTTAGTTTGGTAGATTAAACCCCCCTTTAAAAATGTTCTTTGTTTGTAGATTGTGTACACCAAATGTCAACAAAATTCATCCATCCATTTTCTTATAAGTTTAATTTCTTTGGATATTCTATTTTTTGGGTTTATTGATGGAACAGCTATTTTGCCTTTAAACAGTCTCAGACTTAAGAAGGGTTGTATATTATAGTTTTACATTGAAAAGAAATCCCTGCCTAGGTTGGTTGCAAACTTTTTGTTGCATTTTTCATCACACATAATTGAGTCATAATTGAATTTCTTATTCAAAGTACTACGATTGTTTTTTTATTTGCTTGGTTTCAAAGATTTTTGCTCGATCGCACCTATATTGGCCCTTGAAACGGTCTTAAAGGTTTTTAATGATAACTGTATGATAGGAATATTTTAGTGGGTCAGTAACATAATATGCAAAGTTTCATCAAAATTCATTCCATGAATGATTGACTCCAAGTTTTAACATTAATTCCCCGCTTTAATTCATGTTTTTGGGTCGAACACCCTATTTTGATTTTTAAACTCTCTTAAGTGTTGTATATTGTATCTGTAAGGAATACTTTCTTTTATAGACTAATTGCAGATTGTATTTGCCAGTTTTTATAAAAATTCATTGGACCAAACCTGAATTATCCCAATTAATAGGATTATGTTTTATTTGCTTATATTCCCATATTTTTTTCTCAATCCCACCTATATTGCCTCTTGAAAAGGTTTTATCAGTTGTGTATGGTGACTAAGAAAGGAAAATATCTTAGTATTTTGATAGTGGATTGTGTGTACAAAAGTTTTTATCAAAATTCATCGAGCCATAATTGATTGACTCCAAGTTTAAAGATTAATTTCTCACGATAATTCCATTTTTTGGCTCGAGCGCACCGATTTTGATTTTTTAAACAGTCTTAAGGGCTGTATATTGTAATGACAAGAAATTCTACATAAAGTAGAGTAAATGTAGGTAGGTAGATTGTTTGTGCCGGATGTAATTAAAATCAATTGGACCTAACCCGAATTATCTCAATAAGTAGGATTATGTTTTTATTTGCTTAATTGGTCTTATTTTTTCTCAATCGCACCTATATGGTCCCTTGAAACGGTCCAAAGGATTTATTATGATGATAGTGAGAAGAAAATATTTTAGTACTGTGGTAGTACATTGTGTATACAAAGTTTCATCAAAATTCATCCAGCTTTTAGTAATTGGCACTGATATACAAGATTAATTTCTCACTTTTATTCCATTTTTTGGCTCGAACGCCCTAAATTGAATTTTTAAACGGTCTTAAGGGTTATTTTACTGAACTATAAGGGGTTAATTTTACTGTGGGTTGGTTGTAGAATGTTTTTTACAAATTTTCTTCCAAATCCAAAGATCTAATATTGAAATATTTAAATTTTTCTCTTTTTTGACCCATTTTCCCATTGATTTTAATGGAAACCATTTTTCATCCATAACTAACCGAAAAATTAAAATTTTAAAAAAACAAAAAAAGTCCTTCTGGGGAATGTTAAAAGCAACATCTCTGCAAAATTTGGATGCATATGGATCAATAGTTCAAAAGTTATGCTGGATTTCACGTTCTTGACTACAGACAGACGGACAGACAGACGGACAGACGGACAGACAGACGCCACAGAAATTTTGTGCATTTACTCCTCCCTACCACATATGGTTCAGAAATATTGAAATATCATGGATGGATGTTCTTTAGGATAGTATTAGGCATGATAAGAGCCAATTATTTTATAATTATCATGATTGACTTAGTCGCAGCGGGCCAAGTATCGAAACAAAATTCATCAAAAATCTCTGCGCCATCGCAATACTTTCTCAATTTTTCTAATTTCATTAGAGTGAGAAAGTAAAAACGCATCAATATACTCGTCTACACACAGCAGCGTGGCGAAAATCGTTTTTCAATGTAATCAAATGGGGAAAATTAAGTTGCAACCTTCCGACTACTAGGGTACGCCACCGTTGCGTACAATACAAATCGAAAGGAAGATGTTAGTTTAACCTTCCCACCACCAGGGAGACATTTGCCGTTGAGTAACATTAAGTTCTGCTATTGTGTAGATAAGTATACTGTGCCGCTGTGTATTGGAGGATCGCTGGAGCAATGCTCCCGGCATCGCACCGGTACGGATTCCAGTGAAAAAAAATCGCACCAACGAACCGAAACAAAGAAGAATAACGCGCCATTACTCAACACCCAATTGGATATCAGGAACTCTGCTAGTCAACTTACGGACCTGTGCTGCCACCTATCGGAAACTACGCCAAAGCCGTAACTCCTCATTCCGCGATCTCTGCTTTGTTGTTTACTAGTCATTCGTTAACTAATTTAAATATTTTTACATATTTTATTTATATATTGTTTTTCGGTACTTTTGTTATGACTTAATTTTTATTTTTAAAAAAATCGTATTTTTGACGAGTGCGCGATATAATGCGTCGATATTTCCACATTTATTCAATATATCACTGAGGATGGGTGAATGCCCGAAATGATCATTTGATCCAATCTCATACGTAAGCACCTTTGATATTATTTTATAATTTATTAATCTGAAAATTTCTGGTGCAAAATGCGAAAAACCTTTACAAACGAAACAAAGAGTTGAGGTTCATTATACATATTGCATTGGATGCGTAGTACCTAGTACAACAAATAGGTCCTCTACTCCAGTTTGAGCCAGTCCAATGAGATCGAGACGGCTGAAATAATACAATAAATGTAACAATCACTCCTTCTTTTCTCTCCGAACCGAACGAACTTCTATTCTTCGAGCCCCTCTCGAAGTGCTGCGCGAGGAGTGGTGGAACCAGGGGAGGAGGGGGGATAGAAATTTCAATTATAAATTGAAATACATTTTCCATTTCGTTCTTCCAGACGAATGCAATGGACAGATTCAATGAGATCGGTGTGATTTCCATTTCAGATCACGATCAGAGCGACCCCCCCCCCCCAGTGGATTCTAAAGACAAATAGAATGCGAGAGCTCACAGTCCATCGACCACGGCAACCCTGTCAGACATTTTGCCGTCAACGAAACGACCTAAATCCCCCCCCCCAATCTCAGCGTTGGGGATTAATTTCGAGGTGCACATCAAATTAGTCCAACAACATCTTCCCGAGTAGCTCCGATAGATCGGTACTAAATTCATTTCACTCAACTCGCCTTATCCCCCCCCCCCTCTCACTGACCCTGATTTGAGTTCTTTGTGTGAAAAGAATTCTCCCGTTCAAGGCGTCCCATTGCATGACAGTGAACGAAGAGTTTTTGACGTTATAAGCTTTCTTTCCTATAGACGTTCCATTGAGGTATAGCAATTCACTCATCGATTGTCCCAATACTTTGTGAGTCCAAAAATCGATCACGTTGATTGCTCGATTACCACTGATCGATCAAAGCGATTTCAGACAGTCGATAACTATCGAACTATTGACTAACATGTTTATTTGCGGGGAGTAAAATCGAATGATCGACTAATTTGGATTACTGAACAAATTTTTCACTGTCTCTCTCTCTCTTTCTGTATCTTCCAAGCTTGCCTCGTACCTTGCACCTCTCACCTGAAGTAAGTATATAAGGGGACTTAAAAATGGTAAACACAAAAATTTGCATTAAAAATTGCTATCTGTTTGTAATGTTTTCGGTGGAAAGCAAAATATTTTAGTGAACTTTAGAGAACTATCTATATTGGCCTTGAACGTCTAACGTGATCAGCTGATCACTGAAACCGTCAAGAACCAACCCTTCGGAAAAAAGAGAAAAAAAAGTAAGATGAATGCGGGCCGAAAGAGAGGAACCAGTGGGAGTAGAGAGAAACAAGCAGGGAAGCTCCGATACATTGCATGTATTGGAAAATGACAACAAAGAGCTCGCACAAAGGCACATCAGACATCACATTTGAATCGATAAATGCAAGAAGAGCCAAAGATATTTTTTAACAAGGGCGGTTGATATAATACATTAAAAAGTATTCATTGCACAGTTCATTTTGAAGTGAACACGGACTATTTCAGCAGAGAGCGGATCACTAGACGGTTTCAATGCGAAGTCAACGCTTGACAAACACTGCACTCATCAGTCGCAATCAGAAGTGACAAAACTCGCGGAGCGTTGAAAACTGTCTCTCTCGATCTTTAGTGACCCCCACGCATAGCCCTCTACTTCTAGGGTCAAAATTCGTATACAGGGCCTACGTCACATTTTCTTTGTAACCAAAATCGCATTAAAATGACTTCAGACATTCGGGAGATTCCTTTCTGCACAAAAAAAAAAAAAAAAAAAAAAAAAAAAAAAAAAAAAAAAAACCACTATGTCTCTGTATACGAGCTCAGCGTTGAGTTGAGAGCGTGCATTACATGCAGATCACGTGGGAGTGAGAGAGATAGTTTGAAACGATTAACGAACTTTTTCACTGGATGACGTCATCACTGAAACTGTTTACTATCGTTCCATGCTAAAACAGCCCGATTCCATTGTGACAAGAGCCATACAATACATTCAAGACATTTGATTTCAGTGCCGATGTTGATATGGACCTAGACACTTTCAGCATGAAACGAAATTTGAATAGTAGCATGCAAAAAGGGCCAAAGACCATTTTAAAAAGAGTCTTGCATGAGCATGAACAGCACATTTTAATACTTCAGCAGACAGCACTGATTCCAGAATTCATGTTGAAATGGACAAGGATTCTTTTGCCTCAACTCTCTCTCAGGAGCCGCGTCGCGTAAAGTAAGTACAATCCACAAGACACGAGATAACTGTTCGTACTTGACGGTGCATGTTTTTGCCTGTATCGGTTTTTGAAGGAGCTTTTAAACTATTTGTGGTTTGAGAAAGGTGTTCTGTATTATCCACGTTGTTTGTGACACTTCATGATTTTTATTTTACTTGGAAGATTTTCCAAGGTAGTACAATTGGGGGGAGGGGGAGGGGGGAGGGGGAGGGGGAGGGGGAGGGGGAGGGGGGAGGGGGGAGGGGGCGAAGAAAATGTACACTTTTGCTTTTCTTTTAAAAATAGAACTCTAATGCGAGCATTTGAGACGGTGCATGTATTGAGTTACGCCTCTTTGTAGAAACATCGACAAAATGAGCAAAGAGGAAGACAAACGAATTTACTTTAAAACCCCAGATAGTTTTATCACACTTGTAGCCCCCCTCCCCCACAATTTCTAAACACAAAAACAAACAAAAAAAACTTTCCTCCTTTTTTCTAAAAGCGGCCGCCGCGCCGCCAGCCGGAGCCACGACGAAACCTGGAATTTGCTTTCATCTATTGGTTAAAACAATTAATAACCGTCAGACAAATAAGTTATGTTATCATTCAAGAACTAATTACAGTTATTTGAGCACGTTCCCATGCCAACTTCAGAGATTACCTTTTAGAATTATTACAATCCGAGCTGTGTACTGGAAGTACTCCCGCTTAAGAGCTTCAATTATAATAATTCCAACACTGGTATTTCGAATCGATAGACCCGATTACACTGAAACAACGGTGATCAGTTCTTGAATGATAACGTACAGCTTTGAAAGCACAACTCAAAATATCTGTAACGATCGTGGAAGCAAATTTTGATTTTGACGGTAGCTTCAGCTACGAATCCTCGGCCACTCCTCGGTATTTGATGTAATATTGAGTTGCGTAATTCCCTTCACGAGGAATTGGCAGAATCAAAAGCCAAAAAACCAAAATAGGTTTCTAGGTAACTTCAGCCTCCTGAGGGCCGATCATTTACTTCATCGTTAAACCGATCGATAAGACTGTCTATGAGTGATGCTATTGGTCGAAAATTGTAAAACTTGGCTGTTGCTATGGTAACCATCGTTAAGAGTCTCGTTTTATAAAGGCTACTCATGAGTAACCTTTAAAAAACGGACACTATAACGATGGTTACCATAGCAACAGCCAAGTTTTACAATTTTGGACCAATAGCATCACTCGTATACAGTTTTATCGATCGGTTTAACGATGAAGTAAATAATCGGCCCTCTGGAGTGATGATTTACACAAGGCACATATCAAGCCAATGGTTTGAAGAGAGAGAAATAGAAAAGTGGGGGGAAGGAGAGAGAAAGAGAGATATAGAAAGAGAGAGAGACTTGGTTACTCAGCATTATAAATCCGGGCAAAATAAAATGACGAGTGATGAGTTGATGAATCGGCAAGACAGAATCAGGTCTGAAACGTGGGGGGGGGGGGGGCGGCTCATGAGGAATGCATTCATGCAACTGCGACTCGCTCGGATATAAATCAAAAACGCAATGAATTTTGCATCGAATAAAACTGCAGTTAGCGATAAAAAAATCATCCACTCTCTCGAAGTCGCACGCTGGAACCGGAAAATAAATTCTTCCGGACATGAAATCTTCCCAGATTCGGCCTTTTTTAAGGAACAAAATGAGCATGGAAAATTTCAAGACAGTTGAATGATAGGTATCGTTTTGCATGAGATGACCGATAAATTTTATCACGTGATCAGCGGTAGAACATAATGCCGATGCGCAGAAGTCACATTAAGTACTGTGAATGCGTCATCTATGACACAGTACGCACCATCATCACACTTTTACCTATAAGTTACTGGCGCAACCAGGATCTCTTCCATCTCTCCCATTTCCCATTTGAATGTATAAGTAGGAAAAGGACAGAAAGAGGGGGTGTTATCCCCTTGTCCATCCTTGTCTAACATATTTTTTTAATGGAGAAAAGAGAGAGATGAAGAAACTCTCGGTGCGCTACTGCTATAAGTATACATCACGGAAAAAAAAGATCAGTGAAAATAACCATACGGATACCTGATTTTGGCACCTGCTAGATGTTATGGTAAACTTGGCCAGAAGTATACTATGTTTTGACTAGGTACTAGGTGATGTTACCTGATTGCATGTCGAATTTACTCATAGTATCGGTAAATGTACCATGCTTCTGGCCAAGTTTACCATAGCGTCTAGCAGGTGCCAAAATCAGGTATCCGTATGGTTATTTTCACTGATCTTTTTTTTCCGTGCAATTATATTTTTGAAAACATTGATTTTTTGTTCGTGATCTGGATTATTGTCGCTGTGACGAATCCCAAAGTATATTCCAAATTTAAGTCCACTGCAGTCACGACTCTTGAATTGCGATGTATCGATTTCCCCTCCATATAAACCAAGGGAAAAGGATCGATCACCATGGGGTTCAAGTTAACCCCATAGGGATCGACACTTTTAAATAAGTACCAATGGCGGAAAAAAGATAATCGAATGTTCGCGAGCAGCCATTACTTGTATCGACGTCTCCTCCATATGACCCCACGGAAAAGAATCGGTCCACATAGTATTATATTGAACTTCTCGAGGAATCGATACTTTGGCACAGATTCAATGTGGAGAAAAACGATATACACATACATAGGTACATTCTATTTTTCACGCAATGTCACGCGGGTCCACTGTGAGTCGCTCGCTGAGACTAGCCATCGCCCACCGCACTCCGGCCCACCCCCGCGCCCCGCCCGGTCACCCGCGCACGTAAACAGTCCGCGAAAACCGCGCAAACGTTAGCTGGTTAGGGTTGGAATTCGGCCAACATTTTATGATGCGGCGAAAAAGGAGTCGGCCACGGGCCACGGCCACGGCTGCTGCTCTCCCCATCCTCCCTATCATTGGTAAACAGTTATCACCTCGCGAACCAAATGCAAAAGGATTCAGATCCTCTTGCATGGGTGTGGGGGGTGGGGGGGGGTGGGGGTGGGGGGAGGGTGAGATAGTACGATGGTGTGGGGGTGTGTTGGTAGGATGAAGGCGTGAGATAATGACGAAGGAGGGTAGGTTGAGGGGTGTGGGGAAGATGAGGACATGGGAGGAGAGTAAGAGTGCTTGTTAGGGCAGTAGGATTTCTTTTGTTTCCGTTCTGAATTATTGCGGTGCATCTTTAATGAATGGACCTAAACTCTGCCACGAGAATACGCTGCGGCTGCAAAATTTGAGCAATTATTGTCACTAACTTTCATTCATGAGTCTTGGGCCCCCGCACCCGTTTCGACGAACGGTTTCAGTGATGACTTCATCCGGTGAAAAAGTTAGTCAATCGTTTCAAACTAGATCTTTCACTCCCACGTAACCCCCCCCCCCCCCCCCAGGTATTGATACCTCACTCTCATCGCTAAAATCGTACACACAGAGGCATTTTTGTGAGATTTTTTTTTTACAGAAATGAATTTCTCGAGTGGTTGTACTGCAGTTTTGAGAAGAAAAGGTCGTATAACAAGGCCCTGTCTACCGATTTCGACTCTACAAGAATATAACCCGAGAGGGATTAAGAAGGATATAAGAGGGATTTAAATTCACTCAAAACTTTCAAGACCAACTTTAATCACAAATAAAACTATACGCAAGTACTTTAAAGCTGTAAATGTCCCTGAAAAATTTTAAATCAAGCTTAAACAGAAACGATGATTTTTTACGACTATTTTTCACCGACTTTTTGCCACTTTTTTTGATCGCAGACCAAAGGTGGGATGGTCGCGACGCACTATGGTCCAGAAGTCCGGTTTAGGAAGACATTAGTTTGCATTAAAATCGTCCAATATCTTGAAAACGGCTCATCTGACACCAAAACTGGTTATTACAAAAAAGATAGAACGTAAACCGTTTTAACTTTTTTGTAATAACCATTTTTGATGTCAGATGAGCCGTTTTCAAGATATTCGGCGATTTTAATGCAAACTGATGTCTTCCTTAATCGGACTTCTGGACCATAGTGCGACGCACTGAAGATGGGGCGTGCCGTAGTGTTACCGCATACTTCCGAAATGGGGCTATTGCACACTTTTGCTGTAAGCGATTGAATAGTCGATTATGGCGTAAAAACCTCAAAAAATAACGATGGCGGCACTAAAAACTTCCAAAATCCACTCCTAAACTCAATAAACGCAGTTATTTCCGGGAGCGTAATGGTGGCCGAAGGCACTAACAATGGGAGATTCCCATCTAACAATTCTGAAACTCCATCAAGAAGTGACCAATAAGAGACTACTTTCATTTGACACCGGTGTCACTTGGTGTTGCGGTACCATTCATCGGATGTGGATCATCACTCTGATGACTAATTACTCTGTGAATCATCCTTGTCAGCATAGAGAGAGTGACGAAATTAAGATAGGAATCTCCCATTGTTAGTGCCTTCGGCCACCATTACGCTCGCGCAAATAACTGCGATTATTGAGTTTAGGAGTGGATTTTGGAAGTTTTTAGTGCCGCCATTGTTATTTCTTGAGGTTTTTACGCCATAATCGACTATTCAATCGCTTATAGCAAAAGTGTGCAATAGCCCCATTAGTAAACAGCCTGGACTCTCGGCCGTCAACCCTGTGTTGCGGCCTGGGTTATCGATTCCAACGGCGCGATGGCCATTTCTACTTTTTCCCAGTGGCGGCTCGTGCGACTAGGCAACCATGCAATTTTTCCATATAAACTAGGTAAAAGAATCGATTCATGAGGAGGCTGACAGCCTCCGGGAGAATCGATTGTTTTACCCAGTTTTTACGGAAGGAGGACACCGTTGCCAAATTTCACGAGCCGCCGCTGCTTTTTCCTACTGGTTTTTAAACCAAAACTCTTCACGCGAATACACGTGAAGACAATGATCTGTTAGGAACACTTCTCAACTGAAATAAGTCATCTTTGCTTCGACCAGTAGACTCACTGGTGGATTATGTGTAGAGTGTAGAATGCCATTGAATAGACACAAAACGGCAATACTGCGCAAAGAGCTGCCGATTTGCGTAGATTTAATGACATTTTGAAATTCACCGAAGATTCCACCGGTTGAGAAAAGATAACAGAGTCTCCTTCTATTCAGTGTATGACTGTAATGCACGAAAATATATACTAGCGTCTGTTATCTTTTCTCAACCGTTATATTTTAATTAATTAACGGCGTTTCCACCGATTGAGAAAAGATTACGGATCAGAGTATTTTCGTGCATTACATAGTCATACACTGAATAGAACTGGATATGTAATCTTTTCTCAACCGGTGGAATCATCGCTGAATTTAAAATTGTCATTAAATCCACGCAAATCAACAGCTCTGACTGCGCAGTCATTAGGGTTCGCGTATCGTACAGGGAAAGCTCACCTCTATCCTAATGGATTTGTTGCAAACTTTTGCTACAACAATTAAAAGTGTTTAATCTAATGTAAAATCGCCTGAAAAGTCCATTGGTGACATCAGAAAGTCATAAAATGCACTAATAAACGCACAAGAGGCGTTTAATGAAATCCAAGATGGCGGAAAAATATCGGGCAATTTGTATGCATGCACCACGAACATCCAAGGATAGCCAACCTCACAATATCGATCACAACCAATCACAACGTAAACAAACACTCAACCTCTACCTCCAGTGAGGTTGTCAAAGTTGGCTATCCTTCACGGAAAAAAAAGATTAGTGAAAATAACCATACGGATACCTGATTTTGGCACCTGCTAGATGTTATGGTAAACTTGACCAGACGTATAGTATATTTACCGATACTTTGAGTAAATTCGACATGCAATCAGGTAACATCACCTAGTACCTAGTCAAAACATAGTATACTTCTGGGTAACATTACCATAACATCTAGTAGGTGCCAAAATCAGGTATCCGTATGGTTATTTTCACTGTAGTTTTTTTCCGTGTTGGATGTTCACGGTGCATGCATACAGATTGCTCGATATTTCTCCGCCATATTGGATTTCATTAAACGCCTCTTGTGATTTTATTATTGCATTTTATGATTTTCTGATGCCACCAATAGACTTTTCAGGTGATTTTACATTAGATTAAACACTCTTAATTGTTGTAGCAAAAGTTTGCAACAGACCCATTCGGGAACGGAAGATCGTACGTGGAAGATACGAGAAAAAGAGAAGTTTTTTGTTTTTGTTTTTTTTTTTTTAAACAAATCGACAACATTGTTTTTTCACATGAGTTAAATTGAGCGAAGCAGAAGGAGGATTCGAGGGTGGAAGATTATAGAAGAGGGGGAAGGAGGAATTGGACAAGGCAATTACCGAGATTTTTCGCTCGACCCCCAATTACGGTTTCCCTAAGCTTTCGCTGATTATTCCGCTGCTGCTGGGACGATTGGTACCTCCCGCTGACACAATAGTCGTTAAAATATCTACCATCTCTCTCTCCCCCCTCCCCTGCCACAATTGCTTTCTAACAAAAGCTAATTCTGGTTCTTCGAAATTATTAGCGTTCCTCGGAGAGCATCTTATTAGTTCACCTTCCACTTCGGACGTCGTGCTTTAACAAAAGCTTTAACAGCACAGAATTGGTTTCTGAGAACTCGGTTCTTGTTTCGATGAAAGCACTTCGTTAGTAAAAGTATAAGAAGAAGGATAACAAGAAATTATGTGACTGAAAAGTTGATGATAAAAATCACGCTAAATTCGGCAAGAATTCAAAATATGTCGGTAAAGTATGAAGAAAGAAAAAAGGAAGAAAAGAAAAAGAAATGTAGAAGTTTTTAAATTTTTGTTTGGTCGACAAAATTTCTCATTGCTACTAAGGTAAGATGATATCAGTTGTTGGGTCGAGAATCAAAATTAATTTTCAATTCGTTCCGTGTATTTGACAACATTCAGGAAAGTTTAAATAAAAATTATTTTTCATTTTTATTAGAATTTCCATGTGTTTGACTAATCATAACTAGGAAATCGAATTTTTTCTGAAAAATTTGCAAGTTAAAAGGGTCAAACTACAGTACTTGAAACGTCTGACGAGACAAACGGTCCAAAAGTAATATTTTTTTTTTTAACTAACTGTCACCCTTTGACGCTGCAGCCTCATAAAATGTCGACAATTTTGAGCATGAAGGACAGGAACGTAATGGATACATGGTACTTATATGTTGTGAGATGCTAAACCTTATCCCCCCTCCTCCAACATGATAATGGGTCTGTTGCAAACTTTTACTACAACGATAAAGAGTGTTTCATCGTACGTAAAATCGCCCGAAAAGTCCATTGGTGGCATCAGAAAGTCATGAAATGCGATAATAAACTCACAAGAGACGTTTAATGAAATCCAAGATGGCGGTAAAATATCGAGCAATCTGTATGCATGCACCTTTAACATTCAAGGATTGCCAACGTTGACAACCTCACAGCTTCAGAGGTTATGTGTTTTTTACGTCATGATTGGGTGTGATCGATATTGTGAGGTTGGCTATCCTTGGATGTTCGTGGTGCATGCATACAGGTTGCTCGATATTTTACCGCCATCTTGGATTTCATTAAACGTCTCTCGTGAGTTTATCATCGCATTCCATGACTTTCTGATGCCACCAATGGACTTTTCGGGCGATTTTACATACGATGAAACTCTCTTTGTCGTTCTAGCAAAAGTTTGCAACAAACCCATTCCTATTCTAGAATCAGGTCGAAATATCTTGAGACGACAAAAAACCAAAACAAAATAGGGCTTGTTTTGATTTTTATAAAAGGCGTAAAAAGGGGGCGGCGGTGGCAATTCCGCACTCAAAATGTCTCACGCTCATCGTGTCGCTGCGGGGTGAGGGCAAGGACGCTTCTGATGCGGGCGGGACGAAGAGGCAAGGGCACAATGTGGGTGGGAGAGGGGCAGGGAGAGGGACGGGGGGGGAGTGGAGAGGAGAGGAGGAGATGGGTGAGGGAAAATGAAACAGCGGTGAAAGCGCGCCAACTTTGTACCGATGCAAAATTGGCGGTGGATGGCGGAGGAGATGGTTGAGAACAAACGAAGTTAATTGGAAACTTTTGGCATCGTCCATTGTTTTCGACCCCCCCCACCCCCAACCCACCCCACCCCACTCGTCTACCCCTTTGATGCCACCTCGGAGCAGCCCCGCCCCCGCCCCCGCCCCGAACCTCGAGTAAAATAACACGAGAAGCCCGGCAAGTAGCACGAAACCCGCTCCGGAACCCACCAGAAACCCACAGAATTAATAACCGCGCTCCCACTTCTATCGGCTTGTTTGTTTTATTCTCCGCCACCACCCACCACGTACCACGTCTTTACTTTACCTACACCACTTCTCTACTCCACCCCCCCCTCCACCCCCCCCCAATCCCCCCACATCCAAAATTTTTCCTCCGCCCAACCACATCAACTCACAGCCTCTCCTCGGTCCATATACCTCCGGTTGTTTTTAGTACAGAGCGGAAAACTTTCCAGTTTTCCGACTGAATTATCGCGCTCCCCTGATAAACAGATGTCCACATCTGCTACACGCTGTTTATAGTGGCGCAATCAGAAACTCTACCATCTCCCTCATTTTCCCTATGAATGTGTAAACTGATAAAGGATAGATTTTGTAAGATGGGTTGTCATTTGATCGTGGACCAGCCTTTCCAAGAACTTTGACAAAGCGCATAACAGACTGATGGGTCGATAATCACCTACAGATTGAGAGGTCCAGAGAGAGAGAGAGAGAGAGAGAGAGAGAGAGAGAGAGAGAGAGAGAGAGAGAGAGAGGAGAGAGAGAGGAGAGAGAGAGAGAGAGGAGAGAGAGAGAGAGAGAGAGAGAGAGAGAGAGAGAGAGAGAGAGAGAGAGAGATTCTCGATGCACATTACTACTGTTCATACGGGTCTCCGAATTATCTCTTCTCGTGTTATGACTCCATGACTGCGTCTGGATATTTACTGGCGACTCCACCAGTATCACACTAATCAACCGGGGACCAAATAACGATACGTCCTCACGGTCCCGCACGCATGATGAGCGGTGAGCACTTACGAAGGTTATAAACCACAAGTAACCAATGGTTACTAAGACTAACCATACTTAAGTACGCACCATCCAACGTCTTTCAGAAGACCGTCAAGCCGTAACATAATTTGGTCCCAGGAGTGTTCGTTATTCCATCGGTAGTGATAGCATGGCATAGGTGTTTTAGTGCTATCCTTCACTGAGAGAATTCAGCATTTCACCAGTTACCACTATCTAACAACGGTGCTCGGCACAACCGCTGATTTTGGCGGTGAAGCCGTTTGCACCAGTTTTAATTTAAAAGACTGGTGGATAGTGACCATCCCAAATAAATTAAAAAGGTCACGGATTACCTTAATTATTTGGGCACCGAAAATTTCTTTTGACACTTGCAAAAACGTAATCGATCTTTTACCTCATTCAGTCAGTGCTGTATACGACATGGTACACCCAATCTATACTCGGGATCAAATTAAGAAAAAAAAAAAAAAAACCTAACTTTTAACTATGTTCCGATAAGGCTTTGACGCTTGCAAAATAAAATCCCATTAGCTAATCCACCACCAATGAATTAGAAGGGATGTTCAGGCCTTTAAGAGTTCTCGGCGACATCGAGCAGTCGCGTCGCGTGCAATACGGCAACGCATTTAAATGCATGAAACATATGGATTCGATTAAGAGCACTGTGCATCCTCGGTAATTCGACCTGTTTTGCGGGTTTGGATAGACAAAATACGATGTTGCCAACTTGCACTTGACACCTCTGACACAGAAAGAGGCATCATTACTTCCAACATGAATCTGAGAAAAGGGGGACATGACAAAATACTGCCATTTATCATATCTATCCCAGACAGCCAACACTGATTGAATCAAATTCTCCGGTGAGAAAACTGACCCCGAGGACGACTGTGCGAGTCAAACGAGGACCTCGCTTTCAATTTCCTGTCTGCTCGGCTGCGAGGAGGATCTCCATTTGCATAGCTCCACGGCGCAAAGGACGAGAGAGCCACCCGTTCGGCGCGGCGCTCAATCATAGAGTATAGAGTGGGAGTGGAGGGAGACCACTTCTCCTCTGCTCCGACAAAACCCGAGCGTGAACATGACGAATTTGATTTGCGTATATTTCACGTCTCCGGGTCTCACAAACTCCATGACCGTACTATCCGTTCTCCGATGTGTCTGTGTCTGAGTACGGCTATTTGCCTAACGCAGGTGATACGCGGCGCGTCGAAGGGGTAAAACGGGTGCTCCACTGCTCCACTCGTCCGTTGAGGACGCTCATTATACCTGGCCTGGCACCTCTTGTCCAGTGGCGTCGCGTGCCATCTGGCAACGATGCAAATGCTCCATTTAAACTCATTAAATATATCGAATTTTCCTTGTGCACCGTGAACCCCCTGAATTCGATCTTTTACATGAGTTTAAATGGCTAGAATATATTGTTGCCAAATTGCACGCGATGCCACTGCTCTTGTCGAAATTTAAGTCAAAGGCGAAGCGTGGACTTTGGCAACGTTGCTACAGTCAGTCCGTTACAGGGGCGCAGCCGGAGAGGAGGGTTAAGGGGGTCTGATGCACCCCCACTTCTTTTGACATTGCAAAGTTTTCTCCTCGAAAATGCAATCTTCCCCGTTTTCTCTAGAAAAAAATATAATTTTTTCCGTTTTCTCTCAATAATGTAATTTTCTCCGTTTTCTCTAGAGAAATGTAAATTTCCGCGTGTTTTAGGTAGTTTTGACAAGCTTCAGACCTCTGACCCTCCTAAAAAAAACTATCAGACCCCAGGCAGAGATCCTTCCCTCAAAAAATATCTTAGCGAAACCACTACGTCCCACATTTTGAATTATTGTGAGTGGGACGAACAGCCTGAGATTCGACTTCCGTCATAGGTTAAAACAGACGAAATTCTAGAAATTCCGGGTACCCAAATGAGAAGGGAGATTGGGAGGGGAGGGGAGGGGGGAGGGGTGTGGTGGGTGGGGTGGGGGGAGGGGAGGGGAGGGGAGGGGAGGGGAGGGGAGAGGAGAGGAGAGGAGAGGAGAGGAGAGGAGAGGAGAGGAGAGGAGAGGAGAGGAGAGGAGAGGAGAGAAGAGAAGATGATGGAAATTGCAAATGCGGAGCAAAGGTACTTGAAATCTTTCAGAAAAGTTTGCACGACACGATTTATAATTGAACATTTTGCCTTCGGTTCTTGGAAGTCGCTATAATCGTGGAATTATTACGCGAAGATACAGCTGAAGAAAAACGTTCGGCGCGGCTAACAAACGGAAAATAATAATACGATTCAAAGATGCATCCGCTACTTCTAAGACTCGGAGGTTACTTTGAATGTGAGCGTAACAGGAATCTTCAGTTTAAAACTAGGCCGCGTTTAAAACTGCGGACAAACATAATCGGAATGATTTATCGCAGAGGATTTCAATTCACAGATAGTGTGTTTCATTCAATTACTTTTCTGCTTTCTTATGCAACAACAATGCATCCTCACTAAATATGTATGATCTAGAAGTTGAAAAATTATTCTATGGTATTGGCGTATTGTACAATACAATTACCTCAGTACTTTCAACAGTACTTGGTGCAGGCGGAAACAAGTGTAATCCATGGGACGGTTTACGCAAAACGGAATGAATACAAACTACAATTTAACATATATATATTTATTAGGCGCGTGGTATACATGCCATAGAACGGCATAGGTTCCTCGTATCCACTTTAGTGTCTGCTGCATGAGTGGCTCCACAGTAACAGGGTTCTCACTGACACCGGGAAATTTCAAAGAAATTGAGTAATTTTATAGAAACATTTAAAGCCACCAAATACAAAATAATATTTCGGTGAAAGGCATTGGTTTCGGCAAATATTGAAGAAAACGAACCAAAACACTCAAAGAATCATTAAAACACAACTTTTAGAGTCTAACTTCTATAGAGCAGAGCTTTACCTTTTGACTTGGAAAAAACTGTATAATGGACCATTTGCATGCTCCTGGGATTAGCCTGAAGTAAAATTATCATAGGGGGAAATTTCACGAGAAGAACGATGGCGTCCTCAAAAATCGCGAAAGTTGCACGCAAAGCTGCGAAAAAGTCATTTTAAGTGATTTCAAGTTTGGGCGCTTCTGATTGGCTACTGCGCTGCCTTGCCGTAGAGTTGCATCATCCGACTCTTCCATCGCCGTTGACTCGCCGGTCAGTGTACGTTGCCCTATGCTGTCGTGTGTTTACCTTGTGAAAATACTCCTGCAATTTCCTATTTTGTTTACAAATTTTTGACGGAAAGTTAATTTAAAGTGCTGTTAAAAGGTCAGTTAGCTTGTAAATGAAGTGAAACGCCGGTATTCTTACATTTTTCCTAGTTTTAACGGAGTTTACAAGTGAGTGTTGTCACTCCAGAAGCCGTTGCTGGCATAACCTTCAAAACAGTGTATTATTTATTACCTACTTTTGTCAGTTGTTTTGATCTTTCTGCGAGCTTGTCTTTTAGGAAGGAGCTATCTTCATTAAATTAATTAATTCTTCATTAAAGTCAGTTTTTGATGTTTGAGAGTGATTTACTGCTAGTGTTTCATACCATTGCATCGGCATCCTACCTCTCCATGGTATAGAGTACAACCTATTTAAATTCTAAGCCAGTGCTGTGGTATTCCACCGGTTCTATGCCAGAATTTCTAGCATGATTTGAGTCATTTTTCTAGCCAGTGTAGATACTTTTTTATAATTTCAAATTCGTAGTGCCCTTGATTAATATCGTAACTCGTGAGATACTGTTTACATTGCTTTTGGCCTCTCCGTCTCTCTCTTAAGCTCAAATGTTGACAGTTAATAAACCAACTTATCTCTTCAAGTTAAAGCGTACAAACTGACTAAAGTTCAACTTCGAAGTCTGATTTACATCAAGTGGTAGTCTTAATGCCAAGATTATCATTTGCGGAACTCAGTCTGAAGTTAATTCATCGGTGGAACGCAGAACAGCGGCAACTATTTTTGGATCATCAATCATTTACTGGAGGTATGCACCTTGTGGTGAAATTTGATTTTCTTCTCTATATTTATCTGTACTCCTTGTAACATTGTAGGAGTTTATTCAAGCTACCGGAGGGTAGATTTCATACACAAATGTTAAATGCAATATTTACATCAATATGAACCGGAGGGTGTGGTCGCAAACCATCGCACTGTAATCGTTTTAGGTTAAAGTTTGTTAATCAGAGCTCATGTTTCAGGGGATCCTTTCTTATTCCATATATAAGTATGTACATCATGTATGCACCAACAAGAAGAGCTGATATTCATTAATGATTGAATTAATCTTGCAGAGATGGGAGGGGTGCGATCGGAATCCTACACATTCATAATGAATTCACTTAAATATTTACAAATACCTACTTCCTTCCAATCATCAACTTTGTGCAATGGTTTGCATTACCACTGCTGAAAATTCAAGTTTCAGGGTTGGACCTCATTAGCAGTCCTTAAAGTAATAATTTACTGCCCAGAAATTGGGTTTCCTGGCTTCACCCCTAAACTTGATCCGCTAGTTCCTTTTTACCAAGGTTAGAAAATGTACTGTTAGCTCTGCATACTCACTCTCACTGTTGTTTTATATACCTGGACCAATATTTTAAGCTAAACAACTGATACCAACTTCTCAAGTTAAGACAGGAAAGGATTACTCCTCCAACAGGCGGTAAATCAGTTGCCAAAAGTAAGCTAGCTTCAAACAAAAACACTGCATATTATGCATTGAGCTGATTGGGCTACTTTTCTCATTTGGAACAAGATGGAACGCTACATTTTTTGACTGCGGTTTGCCTTTAAACTTTGAGCATTCTAATGAAACACAGTAAACAAGCCAACCACTTTTAATAGTTGATCCACCTAACTGCGGTAACTGTATTCCAACTGGGAGAAATCACAAGTAACCCGTTCCATCCTGTGTCACATCAGTTTTCACTAATAAGAAAATTTCCTATTCTATTGTACTGTCACTCCCACACTCAAAGGAGGAGTACAAATAAATAAAGAGAAGAAAATCAAATTTCACCACAAGGTGCATACCTCCAGTAAATGATTGATGATCTAAAAATAGTTGCCGCTGTTCTGCGTTCCACCGATGAATTAACTTCAGACTGAGTTCCGCAAATGATAATCTTGGCATGAAGACTGCCACTTAATGTAAATCAGACTTCGAAGTTAAACTTTAGTCAGTCTTTACACTTAAACTTGAAGAGATAAGTTGGTTTATTAACTGTCAACATTTGTGCTTAAGAGACAGACAGAGAGGCCAAGTGCACTATAAACAGTATCTCACAAGTTACGATATTAATCAAGGGCACTAAGAATTTGAAATTATAGAAAATATCTACACTGGCTTGAAAAATAACTCAAATCATGCTAGAAATTCTGGCACAGAATTGGTGGCATACCACAGCACTGGCTTGGAATTTAAATAGTACTCTATGCCATTCAGGTAAAGTAGGACCGATGCAATGGTGTGAATCACTAGCAGTAAATCATTCTCAAACATTAAAAGCTGACTTTAAATAAAACTGAAGAATGAAAGAAGGCTCCTTTCTGAAAGACAAGCTCGCAGAGAGATCAAAACTCACACCAGTACCTAATACACTGTTAAGAAGGTTATCTATACTAGCAATGGCTGGAGTGAAAACACTCACTTGTAAACTCCATTAAAACGAGAAAAAATTTAAAAACTCCGGTGTTGCACTTCATTTACAAGCTAACTGACCTTTTAAATACACTTTAAATTAACTCTCCCTCAAAAATTTTTAAACAAAGTAGGAAATTGCAGGAGCATTTTCACAAGGTAAACACAAGACAGCATAGGGCAACGTACACTGATCGGCGAGTCTACGGCGATGGAAGAGTCGGATGATGCAATAGACTGATTTAGTGAATCGGCTGGACCTATCGAAGTTCCGACTGGTTCGATATACATGGGTTTTCCCATAAGGAATCGGAATGCGATTTTCAAGCGGAAATTTCGGCTTTTTTGAGACATTTTTTATACGTCGGAGGTTGCGATAATGGAATCTATGTATCCTCAAATGCCGAGAACCAGCATAAAATAGGGCGTTAGCGCAAAATTTCAACTAGTTATGCCGCATATATCGAACCAAGTCGTGAAAGTGAGGTTATGGCACCCCATTGTTTACATCCTTACTTCCAACCTCCATGAACTGCAAAACTTCCATAAATTTCGACTTTTAGCAGTTATTTCTTCGGAACTTTTGGAGGAATTATGTGCCAGAGTATTGTAGTACACCTGCACTAACATTTTGAGTCTTGTAATGCCTGACATTACCACAGATTTTAGAAAAAGCCACGTTCCGTAACTCTACCCGAGTCTTCATTTGCATTTTTCAGTCATATTCTTCGACCTACCAGTGTTTCATTCATTTCTTTGATGCTTGTATCCTTCAATTACCTCTTACCCTTCAATCACATAGTTCTAAAAACATTGTCGACTGTAAAGAACCTTTCGGCAGGGTGATTCAGTCCCGTCATCTATAAACCGTCCTCCCACGCGCTCCTGACTGTAGCCTTCCTCTAGCTTTTTTTGAGTGTTGTCCCCCTTTTACTTGTCTAGATTTGAATTACAGACAGAAGGTAAGAACTTATAGTTGTAATTTAGGTGTGTTAGTAACCCAGCGATAAAATTTTAGGATAGGCTAACGACAATAAAGTACCTACTTAGACTCTGTACCGTTGCGGTGATGAGGAAACACTAACTTGTTGAGTAATATCAAGCATATTGGAGCTTAAAATTTCAAAGCAGGTGTACTACAATACTCTGGCACATAATTCCTCCAAAAGTTCCGAAGAAATAACTGCTAAAAGTCGAAATTTATGGAAGTTTTGCAGTTCATGGAGGTTGGAAGTAAGGATGTAAACAATGGGGTGCCATAACCTCACTTTCACGACTTGGTTCGATATATGCGGCATAACTAGTTGAAATTTTGCGCTATCGCCCTATTTTATGCTGGTTCTCGGCACTTGAGGATACGTAGATTCCATTATCGCAGCCTCCGACGGGTAAAAAATGTCTCAAAAGGCCGAAATTGCCGCTTGAAAATCGCATTCCGATTCCTTATGGGAAAACCCATGTATATCGAACCAGTCGGAACTTCGATAGGTCCAGACGAGTATATCGCATATAATCGCACGATATATCGACTCACTAAATCAGTCTATACCTCGGACGAGGTCGACTCGGTCGTGGCGCGCGATTCAAATTCGAAATTTTCGGATCAATTTTTTCCACTGTTCCCGCACTCAAAAAAATTTGAAAAAATTCCTGAGTACTCAGTGCACCAAGCTCTTTCATATTCTGAATTAAAAAAAATGTGTGCAAATGGTCCATTGAAATGATTCAATGGGTCTGTTGCAAACTTTTGCTACAGCGCTATAGAGTGTACAATCTCACGTAAAATCGCGTGAAAAGTCCATTTTTGGCATCAGAAAGTCATGAAATGCGATAATAAACTCACAAGAGACGTTTGATGAGATCCAAGATGGCGGTAAAATATCGAGCAATTTGTATGCATGCACCACAAACATCCAAGGATAGCCAACCTCACAATTTCGATCACACACCCAATCACAACGTAAATAAACACATAACCTCTGAAGTTGTGAGGTTGTCAATGTTGGCAATCCTTGGATGTTCGTGGTGCATGCATTCAGGTTCCTCGATATTTTACCGCCATCTTGGATTTCATTAAACGTCTCTTGTGAGTTTATTATCGCATTGCATGACTTTCTGATGCCACCAATGGACTTTTTGGTCCATTTTACCTAAGATGAAACACTCTTTACCGTTGTAGCAAAAGTTTGCAACAGACCCATTAATGCATGGTCCGTGCGCCATTCTCAAAATTTCACCGAAAAATTTATTTACTTGGTAATTTTCCATTTTCAATGCTGTTGTTCTCATGAAACCCAGGAGCAAGCGAAATACCATGTTTAGTATTTACCGCACAGAGCCTCGAGGTGAACCCATTCTAATCTAAAGATAAAACAATGGACCATTACAAAGTAATCAATTGACTGAGACAGAATTAAGCGTTGAAAAAAAAACTTGATTTGTTTTTCAAAATTATGTAAAGGACTCGAGCTCAGACGGAAACCGCATTCGGTGCTGACACGTTTTTCAGAGGGGAAGATAATATTTTGACAACAGAAATAAACTCTCGTTCAGTGAATGGGCTGTAGACCAAAGATTTTTAACCCAGCATATATTTTACACATAGTCTTTTTTAGACACTGAACTTGAAAACAAAGGGAAACATTTGTAACCCAAAACTATAAAAAGCAAAATATACATTTTTCCAGTAAAAAAGTGCAACGACCTGTGTGAACTGTGCGAAGAGGAATTCGTCGTTGAAACTATAGGGAACGTTTAACGATTAACAATTTATCTTTCTACGCGTAAGGATTCACGAGAATTCCAGTAATTTAAAAAAAAAAAAAAAAAATAATAATAATAATAATTTCCTTACAGTCCATATTTACGAAGATTTTTTCCCTTGAGTGCATTCCCCGCAAAAAGCATCACGGTGCAATTCTAAAGAAGAGAAAAAAATCACAGGGGACAAATTTTTCCCGGAAGACTAAATTTTTTTCGATAGTCTCATTTGGGGCGACGTAACAGCGAAACTTTGGATGCGATCCTTTCTTCCAATGGAGAGCAAATTTTCGTTGAATATGAACTAAATATAAAACATTTTCACCAGTGAAAAGTAAAATCCTTTCGAAATACCAGAATTCTTGTCGATTCAAATGAAATATTATAGCTTTACGCTAGTGAATCATTGGGGCAACAAGAGTTCTGATAATTTTGAAAGATAATTCTTATTGATGGGTCATTCCAGGTTAACTTTCCCACTCTACACATTTTAAAGGACATTACCCAAAATGGGCCTTTTTACCCCTGAGATCGAAATGTGAAATACTTTCAGGGATGATAAAGAATTAAATCAGCGTTCCGAATCTGGCAAATTTTTGGATTTTGGACGAAGGGAAAGGGAAGGAGGGGGGTCCAAAGTTAGACACTTCAAACGCCCATAACTTTTAAACGAATAAAGATATGATAATGTACTTTCTGCGAAAAGATAGATCTTTTAAAGACCTTTCGATTGGTGTGTATGATAATTGCCTAATTTTAATTTTTAATCGATTTATCGAAGTTTTTTTGATTTTTTTGAAATCGGGTTTTCAGTTTTTTAAATCGTGGAAGTTTGGCAACGCACGAATCATCACAAATTGTTTTCAGAATAAAAGTAGACGGAATTTGCTAAAAAAATGGTTTAAACCACATACTGGAGAAATGCTTTGAAGCGGAGTTATGAGGGTTCAAAGTTGGCGCTTTCGCGAAAAAGGCCGCCCCGAGGGGCGTACTACAGGTGGTAGAAGTTGGCATTAACTGTTCTTTCCGTCCAAATGACTTGAAATTTGGTGTCCCAGGGTATTTTTTAACGCTGAATTCAAATTTTGCATCAGTTATTCAAAATTTTAAAATCCAATATGGCTGCCGAAAAAATTGCCGAAAAAATTGCTCGGCAGCCATCTTGGATTTTAAAATTTTGAAAAACTGATGCAAAATTTGAATTCAGCGTTAACAAATACCCTGGAATACCAAATTTCAAGTCATTTGGACGGGAAGAACAGTTAATGCCAACTTCTACCACCTGTAGTACGCCCCTCGGGGCGACCTTTTTCGCGAAAGCGCCAACTTTGAACCCTCATAACTCCGCTTCAAAGCATTTCATCAGCATGCGGTTTAAACCAGTTTTTAGCAAATTCCGTCTACTTTTATTCTAAAAACAATTTGTGATGATTCGTGCGTTGCCAAACTTCCAGGATTAAAAAAACTGAAAACCCGATTTCAAAAAAATCAAAAAAACTTCGATAAATCGATTAAAATTAAAATTAGGCAATTATCATACACAACAATCGAAAGGTCTTTAAAAGATCTATCTTTTTGCAGAAAGTACATTATCATATCTTTATTCGTTTAAAAGTTATGGGCGTTTGAAGTGTCTAACTTTGGACCCCCCTCCCTCCCTTTCCCTTTGTC
Source organism: Trialeurodes vaporariorum (assembly GCA_011764245.1). Lineage (NCBI taxonomy): Eukaryota > Metazoa > Arthropoda > Insecta > Hemiptera > Aleyrodidae > Trialeurodes > Trialeurodes vaporariorum. The sequence goes on along the minus strand of VMOF01000002.1, from coordinate 81,262,765 downwards.
CAAAATCAAAAAAATAAGCCAGATTCGGAACGCTGATTTAATCCTCTATCATCCCTGAAAGTATTTTACATTTCGCTCTCAGGGGTTTAAAGGCCCATTTTGGGTAATGTCCTTTACGTTTTTTATCCTAAAACTTCAACTTTGTAATTTTTTAGGAGATGGAAACTGAAAGGAAGAAGAAGTATAGGACATTTATCACCCTCTGAATCGCCGAAACGTTGAAAATCACGAATTTTAGAGAGAAAAAAACCGTTTTAAATGTGACTGGTAGGAGAATTGACCTAAAATGACCCGGATATTGCAAGATACCCTGTAACTTCAACAAGACATTTTTACAAAAGTTTTTTTCTTTCTTCCTTTTTTGTTTTTCTTCAGGACTATCAAAAGTACAGAAACTACTTTACCGCTGGAAAAAAAAGAAAAAAGACTTGATGCAAAAATGAAGGTCTACGGCTCCACGGGAAAATAATTAGCTTACACTCGAGTTTGTCTCTCCGCCTTTTTAAATGGTAAATTAGCGAGAGCCCGCGCTGCGTTGCGAGAGAGGCGCACGCTTCCTGAGCGAAAGATGCGCATAATTTGAATATAAAAACTTAATTTAAGCGGATTAAACAACACGGATGAGGTTGTAGGGTGGTGGAGGGGTAAGGGGTGAAAAAAAAGCTGTTACTCTCGCCGAGTTTCGCAGAAGGAACGCAACGGCGCGGCGCTCAAGCACTCCGATCCGCGGAGCTGTGAAGTTTTAGCGAAAGTAAATTAAAAGACGGGTCATGCAGAGTGGCGCGGCGAGAGGGAGTGAATGCAGCTCGTGTTTTTCTTGGAAGAACAAGCACATGAGATTTAAGGGTGGGTGCGACACGGTGGTATTAGGTGCATACTCATGAATGAAGGGCGGTTGCTGGTGAAAGGGGCGAGGGTAAATTCTGCTGGTTGCTTGATTTTGAATCACATAAAACTTATTCTATTTTGTCAACATTTCGTTTCCGTTGACGACAACTGTCGTGAAAGCGTTGACTCCACCCACTTTACTTTATAGCTTTATTATACTCTGTTCAGGATAAGAAGGCGGGTGAGAATTCAGGTAGTAATGCACTATTTAGCAACAGTGCGGCTATGCTGGCTACTCCAACGTCTCCAACCCTTCACAGTGGCCCTTGTTCTCTCGAACTCTCTCTTGGCACGGAGGATTTCCAAGAACTGACAGACTCTAACATTTACACACGTCCAGTGAAAATTGCAAACTGTGAAAAATACGAAAAAACGGACAAAATTTTCGCCCTAAAGGACCACAACTCGGCGAAAATAGTCGAGTTTGAATATTGATGACTCTCAGAAATTCGATATTAGACGAAATATCCTGAATTTAATTTGGACAGAAAAATACGAATTTCTGAGAGTCATCAATATTCAAACTTGCCGAGTTTTGGCCCTTCAGGCCGAAAATTTCGTCCGTTTTGTCGTATTTTTGACCGTTTGCAATTTTCACGGGACGTGTGTAAATGTTAGAGTCTGTCAGTTCTTGGAAATCCTCCGTGCCAAGAGAGAGGTCGGCAGAACAAGGGCCACTGTGAAGGGTTGGAGACGTTGGAGTAGCCGGCATAGCCTCACTGTTGCTAAATAGTGCATTACTACCTGAATTCTCACCCGCCTTCTTATCCTGAACAGAGTATAGTTGCCTTATATTTCAACAAATCGTCCGTGTTTCAACAAAGGGGCGTAACTCGATACAACAACTCGACAGATCGCATTACTGTTTCGTTTCTGAAGGAAAAGCAAAAGTGTAAGTTTTCTTCTTGAGTTTTTTCTCTTGATTTCGCGTGCAAACTAGAAAATGTCACGAAAATTTCAGGAGGATTGGCTCCTTATTTCCCTACTGAGGAAAGAAACAACGGTGGCAGATTTTGAAACGTTTAATGTTTCATTGAGTTTACGCCTCTTCGTATAAAACACCGACGATATACGTCCGATTTCGCTGTCATCAGAGCGGCATCATTCGTACTTCATTTACCGGTTGATGATACACAGAATAAAGCAAAAATTGTAGCTGCACATCAATCCAAACAAAAGATACATCGTTTCGAAGCTAGAGTTAGTTTCAGAAGTGTGGGCACACCTAGACCGATACTCTTTGGAATTTTTCAAAATTAGTTCTCATGTACCAAAATGGAAATTAATGGAGATAAATTTGAGCTTTGACTTTTCATTAAGAAACGCTTCAAAATCAAAAGTTTATAGTCGGACTCAAGTTTTGTTTTGATTTGATTTGAAGGAATTAAAATAGAAAATTCGTCAAAGATTATAGCCTGGGTGCGCCTAAACTTCTGACACAAGCTCTACGTCGATGTTCAGTATACACGAGCGGCGATTCGGTCTAAGTAGAGGTTAGTCTGTGAGACTAGTGAGAGCACTTTACCGTTTCGTACAGGGTTTTCCCAAAGTTGTCGAGTGAATTTCGGAAGTTTTCCATGAGCTCATCGTTGGTTTTGCGCCATTTTACGTTAAAATCAATGCGCCACAATGAAGTCGCAAAAGTACGCAAAACACGGATTCTTACTTCTCTGTTAAACAATAATGATGAACCATGTCTGCTGGTGCAATATAATTTAACTTTCTCTCAGTTAACTAGTGAAAAATTTGAACCTTGGTATTATAAATGGGTCTGTTGCAAACTTTTGCTGCAACGATTAAGATTGTTTAATCTAATGTAAAATCGCTTGAAAAGGCCATTGGTGGCATCAGAAAGTCATAAAATGCAATCATAAACTCACAAGAGGCGTATAATGAAATCCAATATGGCGGAGAAATATCGAGCGATTTGTATGCATGCACCACGAACATCCAAGGATGGCTACTTTGACAACCTCACTGGAGGTAGAGGTCATGTGTTTGTATACGTTGTGATTGGTTGAGATCGATATTGTGAAGTTGGCTATCCTAGAATGTTCGTGGTGCATGCATACAAATTGCTCGATATTTCTCCGCCATATTGGATTTCATTATACGCCTCTTGTGAGTTTATGATTGCATTTTATGAATTTCTGATGCCACCAATGGACTTTTCAGGCAATTTTACATTAGATTAACTTCTCTTAATGGGGCTATTGCACACTTTTTCTATAAGCGATTTAATAGTCGATTGAGGCGTAAAAACCTTGAAAAATAACGATGGCGGCACTAAAAACTTCCGAAATCCACTCCTAAACGCAATAAACGCAGTTATTTGCGCGAGCGTAATGGTGGCCGAAGGCACTAACAATGGGAGATTCCCATCTAACAATTCTGAAACTCCATCAAGAAGTGACCAATAAGAGACTACTTTCATTTGACACCGGTGTCACTAGGTGTTGCGGTACTATTCATCGGATGTGGATCATCACTCTGATGACTAATTACTCTGTGAATCATCCTTGTCAACATAGAAAGAGTGACGAAATTAAGATAGGAATCTCCCATTGTTAGTGCCTTCGGCCACCATTACGCTCGCGCAAATAACTGCGTTTATTGAGTTTAGGAGTGGATTTTGGAAGTTTTTAGTGCCGCCATCGTTATTTTTTAAGGTTTTTACGCCTCAATCGACTATTAAATCGCTTATATCAAAAGTGTGCAATAGCCCCATTGTTGTAGCAAAAGTTTGCAACAGACCCATTGAATGCGTCGAAAGTTTAATCAGCTAAATTGACACAGTTACCACCAATACAAGAAAACCGAGAGAGGGGAAAAGCTAGAAATGAAATGAGAGAGAAAGAAATTTGCTCTGGATTTACAGCGGGCGAAAGCATGAACCTGACCTTATAACCCCCATCCCCCTTCTCCTACTTCCACTGACTAAACAGTAAACAGTGGGTTGAGCGAGGAGGGACAGGGATGGGATGGGTTGCGCGGCACAAAGGTTCAGGTCCAGCACTTTATCAGATAAGGCTCTAAAACTTCCTATATACCACGAAAGTTGCGCCATGTCGATATCTTTTTCTGATTGGCTCACAGATTTAGGTTCCCAAGGAAGCCCCAACAGTCAAAATTTAAACGGGGGAAAGTCCTAATGTTTACTTCATGCACTCGCTCATTTTCCACAATGGGTCTGTTGCAAACTTTCGCTACAACAATCAAGAGTGTATAATCTAATGTGAACTCGTCTGAAAAATTTATTGGTGGCATCAGAAAGTCATAAAATGCAATAATAAACTCACAAGAGGCGTTTAATGAAATCCAAGATGGCGGAGAAATATCTAGCAAACTGTATGCATGCACCGTGAACACCGAAGGATGGCCAACTTTGACAACCTCACTCTAGGTAGAGGTTATGTGTTTGTTTACGTTGTGATTGGTTCCGATCGATATTGTGAGGTTGGCTATCCTTGGATGTTCGTGGTGCACGCATACAAATTTCTCGATATTTCTCCGCCATCTTGGATTTCATCAAACGCCTCTTGTGAGTTTATTATTGCATTTTATGACTTTCTGATGTCACCAGTGGACTTTTCAGGCGATTTTACATTAGATTTAGCTCTCTTAAACGTTGTAGCAAAAGTTTGCAACAGACCCATTAAACAATACAACTGGTGGGGCAGTTACAAGTCAAAAGGTCTGAATGTTTGTGTTTCTCAGTGAGCAGATGAAATTACTCGGTGAGCTGGAAACAGACATTAATTACAGTTTCTAACTAGGTTTCATGGTTCCGAACATATGGTGTCGAGTAGTTTTGACCCAAAACACATGGGTTACATTTTTTTGCAACTTTACATGGGTGTATTTCCAAAATCGGGACGCTTAGGAAAAACCCAAGGAAACTTGTGTTCTGAGCTAGTCAAAGTACTTTTATTTTCTTCATGAAAAACACAGAAGTTGAGAAACACAATTGCAACTGCCCTATTGATGTTGATCTTCCTTCAGCTTATATGATATCTGGAGGCCATCCACTCTTCATTTTCTTCATGGAAAACACAGAAGTTGAGAAACACAATTGCAACTGCCCTATTGATGTTGATCTTCCTTCAGCTTATATGATATCTGGAGGCCATCCACTCTTCATTTTCTTCATAAAAAACACAGAGGTTGACAAACACAATTGCAACTGCCCTATTGATGTTGATCTTCCTTCAGCTTATATGATATCTGGAGGCCATCCACTCTTCATTTTCTTCATGAAAAACACAGAAGTTGAGAAACACAATTGCAACTGCCCTATTGATGTTGATCTTCCTTCAGCTTATATGATATCTGGAGGCCATCCACTCTTACATTAACGAACTTTATTGTTTTCAACCGGAACCTAAACTATTTGAAAAAGCGTCATCCATCATTTGCATTATGCCTCTTGATCAGCGCTTCATGATCCGCTTCTTCTTCTTCACTTTTGAAGAAGAACATGACAAGCAACTCTCGTAAGAATAGGGATTTGAGTTACAGCAAGTTTTGATTTAGTGATTCGTCAACCTGATTCAGAGCTATGACATGGGGCCATGTCCCATACTTTAGGTGTACTCTGATAGGCTGTATTAAAAATGATTGGACAAGACAATTGTACAGCATGAATGAAAACGTCTGCTGCTTACTGCTCCTGTCCAAACAGGTTTCGCGGTTGAGGGTTTGAAGCTGATGTTTTTTATGAACGCCGTAGAACTGGCAAGTCCAATCATTTCTGGGACAAGCTATACACAAGTCTACACAGAGAGAAAGTACTGTAGTTGTACTCAAATCATTGAATTATTACGGCAGTCCCAATGTCACTGGGCAGGTACTGCAGTAAACTGCAGAAATGACCCGACGCGACGGTTTCAGGCTTGTAGCGAAGACACTTTAGTCTTCATTCTCACAGTCAACGACTCTCAGCAGTAGCGCACCGAGAGTTTTTTCATCTCTCTCTTTTCTCCATTAAGAAACGTATGTTAGACAAGGATGGACAAGGGGATAAAACCCCCTCCTTCTGTCCTTTTCCTACTCATACATTCAAATGGGAAATGAGAGAGATGGAAGATATCCTGGTTGCGCCAGTGACTCTCAGTATTGGTCTATCAGCCAAATGCTGAACGCCCCCGTCTTCAATTCCGGCTCATCAGATAGAAGCATTAGAAACTTTTGAAGAATAGTCGATTCGCAGACGATTCAATTGAATTTTGAGCCGCTACAGAAATCGGTACTTTTGCATAGTTTCAACTGAGAGAAAAACGATAGTCAATAAATCACGAGCCTCCACTTATTTGAAGCAGTAAAAGTAAAATTCTCTGATCGATGAATCGACGCACTTCCTCAGTAAAGTGTCACCAATAATATTCCACGTGTAACCAGATTTTGGAAAGATATTCCTGTAAAAGACATGTTTCCGTTGGCAAATATAACCGCTAAGTACGAGTTGTAATCACATTTGATTTCTGATTGGTCTTCTTTAAACAGCTGTTATTGCAAGCGCCATTACGGGTCATCTATAAACGGAGTATCACAAGTTCCATCATTGACAGTGAGTTTGAGTTTCAAAATATACTTGACACATTTTATTCCAAACTTCAGGCTCAGTATAAATAACGAATATAATTCAAAAGTTCCACTTCACGCCGTTTCAAACGGTAAGTTCTGAGAAGGTATAGAGGGTTCCCTGAGTCAAAATTACCTCCATAAAGCGGTGCTTGTGGGTATTCTCCGAGGAAGAGTGTCGATCCCGAGGATTCGCAGAATTCTTTCCGGTGTGCGTCGCTGAGATTATTGGGGCGAATAAATAAAGGAAGTCATTTAATCCCTGAGAGGGCAACGAGGATTCAATTACTAGGAGACATCACTCGACTCCGTAACGCGACGCGAACCTGTTATTTTATTATTTGAAATCACGCCTTTGCTTTTCACCGTTTAGAACCCCCCCCCCCTTCCACCCGTCATCACCACCCTACCCCCTCCGTCCGCCATCTCCATCTCAGGGCCCACGGCGAGGTCGATAGAGGAAATGCGCTCGAAGCGAGAAATTATAATCAAGGCGCCAAATTAACAGGAGGAATATCAAATTCGATTGAGGTTAGATACGGGCGGGGATAAGAGAGGCACTAAGAGACACGCATCCAGGAATTCGTATTTCTCTCTCTCTCTCTTCACCCATTCGGATGGATGCATTAGAAAAGGACAGAGCGGAGACGTGGGACATGAAATCACGTGAGAGCCAAGCTCCTCCCTCCATCCTTTCCTCACACGTCTGCTTGGTTGAGCATCAACAAGAGAGACAGAGAGAGAGAGACAAAGTCAAAAAAGACAAATTATTGGATGTTACTTCGCGCGGTTTATAGTGAGGGCAATGCGACACTTATAAACGCTAATACACGCAGGGCTGACGCAAACCAAAATGGTGTTGACACACTTTAAGGTACAATTGGAGGACTTGTTCGATTTATCGAAAAATCGTTTGCGGCTCGTAAACAATCGATGAGCCCCGAATTGTGAATGGGTCTGTTGCAAACTTTTGCTACAACGATAAAAAGAGTTTCATCGCATGTAAAATCGCCCGAAATGTCCATTGGTGGCATCAGAAAGTCATGAAATGCGATAATAAACTCACAAGAGACGTTTAATGAAATCCAAGATGGCGGTAAAATATCGAACAATCATTATGCATGCACCTTTAACAACCAATGATTGCCAACGTTGACAACCTCACAGCTTCAGAGGTTATGTGTTTATTTACGTTGTGATTGCGTGTGATCGATATTGTGAGGTTGGCTATTCTTGGATGTTTGTGGTGCATGCATAGAGGTTGCTCGATATTTTACCGCCATCTTGGATTTCATTAAACGTCTCTCGTGAGTTTCATACTGCAATTTATGACTTTCTGATGCCACCAATGGACTTTTCACGCGATTTTACATGAGATTGAACATTCTATAGCGCTGTAGCAAAAGTTTGCAACAGACCCATTGTGATCGAGTTTTTCTCCTGGTAGAATCTACGCAAAAGTATCGATTATTTAGAGGCTCGATATACTCATCTCATCAGGATTGATTCATTTCTATGGATGTTTGGGGGATTCGTATACCTTGAACCTGTGCAAAAGGGTCGATTCTTTGGAAGTTCTAGTGAACCTCCTACAAGCATCGACTCTCTTCCATAGATTTATAAGGATTCAATCAGTGACTACCGATCTGTGCCACATAATTTCAAGCACACTTCCATCTTCCTCAATAGGGTACAGGAATTGATGAAGCTCTGGAGGTCACTGGACCGTTCCATCGAAGCAGAAAATATGACGGATGCTGATGTTCGCGGATGTTCAGTGCATGCATTCAGTCGCACAGATACACAACACAGAGCTCCGCAGCGTTGCCAGATTAAATTTAAAAGTTCCAACATTATTCATTTAAATCAATGGGAAATGAACGAGCTCCCCAGTTCCCCCCCCCCCCTCCAATTGGATCTAGCAACGGTAGTAATCGGGAAAGCTTATTCTTCAAATAAATTGGGCTCTGTTGGTGCACGTTTTTACAATGGGCTAGCTGCACGATTAACTGATTCGCGACTTTTGACGGTTGCTTCTAATGTGAATTACCGAGAAAACTACACCGAGCACAGTTATATACTGCGATTCGTTTCAGTACTATAACCGAGATACGGCCTATGCTTTGTGACGTGTTTTTTTCCACATTTTGCGACAATTTCAGTCTCTGTCTCTGGGTGACACGCTTTCCATAATGCATTGCGCACTTAGAATTGACATTTTGGCGACACTACTCTCCATAAGTGTAGAGTAAATTAAAATCTGTCAAAAATGTTGGCAAATAAATACGTCTCGAAACGGCATTTTCAAACGAAGGCTATATGACTGGGTTAATACTAAACTGGTCGCAATGGAAGTGCGCTGGAATCGAAAATTCTTTCTCGCGGCACTTAACTTGTGAATTAACAATCATAAGTCACATCTACTAATAGTGCAACTGACCCTTACATGAGCGAAGTGTTGGCGGTAGTGTTAAAAAAAAAAAAAATAGCGCAACAACTAATGATGATGACGCTAAAAACTTCCAAAACCCATTCGTTAACTTAATAAAAGCTTTTAAATATAGTGGAGCGATAAAGGCGTGTAGGCGCAACGTAACGCAATTAACTATCATGGGAGCAATCCTTCCTAATTTGTCACTTTCTCTACACTGGTAAAGGATATTCATGCAGAGTAACCGACCGCTGAAATATTGATTCACATAGAATGCATTCGTTTTTTCACCAAAATCAACGAAGGAATTAGTAACGTCATTAAATTCTCCTTCTGTTATCGAATGTCGCACTTCATTCATCACAATGGCTGCAGAGCGTGCAATGGGGCTATTGCACACTTTTGCTATAAGCGATTTAATAGTCGATTATGGCGTAAAAACCTCAAAAAATAACGATGGCGGCACTAAAAACTTCCAAAATCTACTCCTAAACTCAATAAACGCAGTTATTTGCGCGAGCGTAATGGTGGCCGAAGGCACTATCAATGGGAGATTCCTATCTTAATTTCGTCACTCTTTCTATGCTGAGAAGGATGATTCACAGAGTAATTAGTCATCAGAGTGATGATCCACATCCGATGAATGGTACCGCAACACCAAGTGACACCGGTGTCAAATGAAAGTAGTCTCTTATTGGTCACTTCTTGATGGAGTTTCAGAATTGTTAGATGGGAATCTCCCATTGTTAGTGCCTTCGGCCACCATTACGCTCCCTCAAATAACTGCGTTTATTGAGTTTAGGAGTGGATTTTGGAAGTTTTTAGTGCCGCCATCGTTATTTTTCGAGGTTTTTACGCCATAATCGACTATTAAATCCGCGCTTATAGCAAAAGTGTGCAATAGCCCCATTTGGCATGGTTTCATTTTGTCCATTTTAACCCACAAAAAAGATAGAACAATCGGATAAGGAGAGAACATTCTCCAATTCGACTTTTCGCATGTCTTCAAACGGACGAAATGCCACGCTGCCAAACTGTTTATCGGCAGCAAAAGCTTTCAACGGCCTCATTTCAGAATCGAACCACTTCAAAAGGAGCCGAGCAATAGTGACGAAGTTTGACACCCACCCTTCCCATATAAACACCACTTGGATTTTCGATCCACCCTAATCCAGGCTCTTTCTGATGGTTAACTATTCAATTACGAGGCAAGCAGTATGCAATGCGTGACGGGTAATCGCCGTGTAGAATCACGTTGAAGGAACTGCATTAATATACTTTCGGGATGAAGTTGGCGCGACACAAAAGCGCCCCAAATCAATAACGGTAGACTGGCACAGGCAGACTAAATGTGAGCTCAATGCACACTGCAAGGGGGTAGGGCGGCGGAGAATTAAGAGGGAGGGGGATGAAGAAGTTTTGAATTGTGTAGTGAGCGACGAATGGAAGGAACGCGAGCGAGAGAGGAACAACAGAGCCGAGAAAAGGGAACGGGAACAGGAACGGGAAGGGAACGGGAAGGGAACGAAAGGAGCTTGGTGGAATAGTGAAGTTGCGAAAAGAGCTTTTTCTACTTACCTTGGAGATTGGCAGCACCGACTGAATGTCGTCCTTTTGAATTTCAAATCGGCTCGAGATTTTCTTCTTCGTCGAATCCTCCGAGGAGCTTCGGTGTCCTCCTCCTCCACCACCGCCACCGCCACCTCCAACTCCTCCTCCGCCTCCCCCGGACCCTCCTCCGGTGACTGACGGCGGGACGGATCCTCCAGCTCCGGAGCCCGACGACGACGAAGACGACGAAGACGAGGATGATGACGACGACGACTCGGCGTGGATGTAGCGGACGCTCCAAACGATTTTACCCTCCTCCCAGACACCGACCCCCTCTTGCGTCACCTCCACAAGAACAGTTGCCACCTCCTCCAAGCTGAAACATATTCGAGAGAGATATATAAATATAAACCGATTTATTTACAATGATAATGTTTGGGCCAAAATAGGCCTTCTACTTCATACAACTACTATAGAAAGAGAGAGGGCGGGAGAGAAAGAGAGAGTGATACGGAAATGAGGAGGGAGGGAGGGATGGATGCTTGTGAGGGCACGGCGGAGGAGGGACAGAGGGAGGCGATAGGGATGGTTTAATAGAGAGTGAGAGAGAGAGGGGGGAGGGAGGGAGAAAGAAAGGGATGCGGATGGTTTAGAGGGCAGGGGCAGGAAGATAGAGAGAAAGAAAGGGAAAGAAGAGAAAAGAAGGGAGAGAGAGAGAGAGAGAGAGAGAGAGAGAGAGAGAGAGAGAGAGAGAGAGAGAAAATATCAGTTTTAGAGCAATAGCGTTGCGTGGCTAAATTCAACAATCAGCACAGCAACGAAGCGGATCGTTCAACAAAATTTTTACCTATAGTCAGTATAGGCTTGAAACGAACCGGATGAAACAGCCAACCATTTTGATCACACCCAAAAGTTTACAGGAGTCGTAATAAAATATTTTACATGGGTGGCAACTCCAGAAATTTAACGACTGTCATTTTCATAACGCAATAAGTGCATCAATTTTGAATCTGATTTCTACGTATTGTAATACATCCGCATCTATTCATGAAAATCGGAGCGATTGATTTAGCATATTTTGAAGGTACTTGATACCGATTTCGATAAATAAAACCAGACAAAATTACTTTACATGGTAATTTCAATAAGGCGAAAGTAATCTGGATACAACTATCAGGCCAGGTCAGTAACCTGCTCTTATTTTCGGTTTCATTGATAACACAGTACAAATTTACTTCTAAATTTACAATGTCTACATCAATTTTCAATAATAATGCCACGTTTAAGATACCATAACTGACTATATCAAATTTAAAACAAAAACAAACGTGTATGAAAGTAGATGCAAACACACCGGCATCGACCGATTTCATGTTTCGGTGTGTGTGATTGTTCAAGTTATCTGCTAAAACGGTCACCTATAATGTGTCGCGTTACTAACGTATCCAAGGTGGATAAATACAAGGCTGAATAGGATCTGGAGGTAGCGCCATTGTTCTTGAAATTATTCACAAATGATTCGCCGTATCAAAAGTTCACGACAGACCGATGATAAATGGATAACAAAAACAAAAACCATTCGAAAACAGTAGATAAAGCCAGAATCGATTCCGTTTCCGTTTCTAAACAAAACAGTAAACAATCAGTCAAATTACCGACAGAGGGGGGGGGGGGGTGTTGCTGCTGTTTAAAGGTTTAGCTTTTTATTCATTTCCTTGGAAGGCGTAAAATCAAAGCAAATAATGATCAGGACTCGACAGCTATGACCAATATCGTCGAGAAGCTCCACTGGGGGCAGATAACTATTCGTACATCTTGGAGATGGAATTGCATACACAACTTATTGTAGGCGCTCCATGTCCATTTTCTCCGCTCGAACTCACAAAGCAGGTTGAAGCCCGCCTGACACAGATCATGCGGCGGCGACTCAACAAGCTAGACGTTTATTTATTTATTTATTTATTTATTTATTTATTTATTTATTTATTTATTTATTTATTTATTAATTATCAACGGGACAAGTCCCAATTACAAAACAAAAATAACAAAGAAATTAGCAACTTAACAAGTGGCACAGCCAAGAAAGATTAAATAAGAATACAAAAATTAAAAAACAAGAACGTGTTCTTTGACAAGAAATTTAAACTTTGAAATGGGTAAGCCAAAAAATGCGATCCACTCAGAACAATTATTAGCAAGATCAGAGATTCTAGGAATAACTGATCTATGCCTACAGGTATTAAATGATGGAGGGATAACAAATAAACGATTTAAATTGCGAAGAGTTCTAGAAGGAACATGGATATTAATAGAACTAAGGAGAATAGGAGAATCAATAAAATTAATTAAAAATAAGATAAAAGTTTATAGATAAAAGTCGACTCTTTTCCACCTAATTCTACATAAAGAGGTCGATTTCTGATGAGGCAAGGCTGCCTACTAGGTTTTAAGACAGTTTCGCCAATTCTTTTTTCGTCCAAAACCAAAAATGTCTATAACATAACGTTATCGACTTTTTAAAATTATTGTCTATTTAAAGGTTTTGTCAGATTAAACGCTCCACTAAAATAATACCCTATAAAAATTAGACTTCCGAAAAATAAATTTAGAACTCATCATTGACTATTCAAACAGTTGGACATAAATATGATAAAAATAAACTGTAAATGATAAATCACTGGCGGGCCCAGAAAGTTTTCTTTCTCTCACTTTGCCTATTTGAACGCATGTATTAGAAAAAGAGAGATGGAGAAATTCACGTTAAAATGACTGCCCCTGATCTGGATCTGTCCTTTTCTGACACACACATTCAAATGGTCACAGAGAAAGTAACATAAATCCCTAGATCCGCCAATAGCTTTGTCCCCCCCCCCCCAAAACAACAACTTTGTTTGCTTTATTGAAGATCTTTTTTAATGACTTAATGCCAGATTAAAGCAAGCCAACATTGAGACATGTACACAATAAACTTTGACAAATTATATGTATTTGGAATCTAATACATAATAACCTACACTTTACATCAAAGGAAAATGTGGTCAGTGCGCAAATAATAACAATTTTCAATATAGTTTCGTTGGAAGAGATTTACGGGGACGCCTGGCGATTAATGAGAAAGAAAAAAAATGTTCAACCCTGAATTAAAGCCAGTGCTGCAGAGCAGTGGCGTCGCGTCGCATGTAATTTGGAAACGCTGAATTTCGTTCATTTAAACCAATGCAAAATAACGATTGGAGCGGTACACTATGGTCTGGGAATCCAAATTTGTGGCCTTAAATCAGGGAATGACCAGATCTTCTTAAAACTTAGGGGACTTATGTTTTTTGGATCGCTGAACACGAATTTGAAGGAACTTTTTGCAAAAATTGCAAATCCAAGATGGCGGCAGCCAGAGGTGGCTCGTGAAATCTGATGACTATGTTTTTTGCCATTTATTTGATTTAAAATTTGATTCTTGGTGAAGCAACAGAGGATTTCTTCACCATAAATCGATTATTTTACATTGGTCTGAATGGAAAAATGCGTTGTTGCCACATTTCACTAGATGTGACTCTCTAAAGTCATACTTATTGGCGGCCATCTTGGATTTGGGAATTTTGTAAAACTAATATAAAAAATGAATCCAGCGACCCAAAAGAAATCCTTCCTTTGAGTTTCAATGAATTTCATCAATTATTGGTGGAGCAACAAATTTGTTTGTAGAATCGAAAGTCGGCAAAGCCCTATTTTTGACCTAGATTTGAAACTTTGTGCGGTCATAACTCTTGAACGAAACGTTTCTCGGCATCGCGGTTTACGCCATCTGAAAGCTTATAAAATCAGCTTTTTTCACAAAAGTTTTTTGTTCAGATTACTACATTGCGCATAATTTTCAAACTCAAAAAACGAATTTTTGAAAACTTCAAAAATCAAAAAAATGGCAAAAAAAGATTCAAATAAACTAAACATTATAGCTTATCAATCGAAAGATCTTTAAAATACGCATCTTTTGGCGCAAAGTTCACGTCAATATCTCTTTTCGTTCAAAAGTTATGGAGCATTGAAGGTTTTGACTTTGACCCCCTGCCCCCCCGCTTCCAGTTGACCAAATTTAAAAAAAACTCCAGATATTCTGAAAGCTGACGCTTAGCTCTATCATCCCTGAAAGTTTCATTCATTTCTGAGGGGGGGGGGGGGAGGCACTGGATGGTAGCTGGATGGACCCCTTTGAAATAACACTTCGTGAGAAACACGACATATCTCTGGCAATGTGATCAAATATTGAAATGTGGCAAGATGTGGCGAAAAGCAATAAAAGGCCTGGAACAGGGAGAATTTAAGGAGCATTTTCCAGTGGCGGACCTAGCTGAGCGTGCGCTCCCCCGCAAATTCGAATGCTGCGCCCCTCTTTTTTAAGGAAAAATCGACCGCTTCCGTGGAGCTCCCCCTCCCCCCTCAAATCCGCACAAGTTGGAGCCTTTGTCGGAAAAATACCTTTCTTTAAAAATTGTTGTAAATTAATGCAAACATTTTTATTTATTTATTCACGATGACAAAACCTAAAAAATATGTCACTAATTGGAGTGAAGAAAGATCAAGCGCGAATTGCCTTAAAATTGCACCCAAAAAATCGCGTTCGAGGCACCGTAACTGAGGTCCGACTGTCATGATATATCGACCCGTAAAAAAGCTCTGAGCAATACTGAAGAAATGAACAATTCTCCAAGGAGTATAGCTTCTAATTTACTAAATCTGTTCTCTTTTCTTTCCTGTTCTCCTTTTCCTTTCCTTTTCCATTCTTTTTTTCCATTTTCCTTCTCCTTTTCGCTCTCCCTCTTCCTCTTCTCCAAATTTTTGCGCCCCCCTCCACCCCCAGCGTTGCGCTCCCCCGCCTGACGGGGTCAGCGGGGCCTTTAGCTACGCCACTGCGAGGAGACCTGTCTTTTGTTGTTAATTAAATCGTTGAAAATTTGCAGGGCTCATCAAAACGTCCCCTCTGCTCTTCCCGGGGCACCGCCAATGTTATTTTACATGGGAAAACAGACTTACGAGCAGACCTGTCGTTTTGGGGGGCTTTAAAACCGTTGACAAGGCGCAGGGCTCATCAAAACGTCCCCTCTGCTCTTCCCGGGCACCGCCAATGTAATTTTAAATAAGAAAACAGACTTATGAGCAGACCTGTCATTTTGGTGGGCTTTTAACCGTTGACAAGGCGCAGGGCTCATCAAAATGTCCCCTCTGCTCTTCCAGGTTACCGCCAATGTTATTCTAAACGGGAAAACAGAGTTACGAGCAGACCTGTCATTTTGGTGGGGTTTTAATTGTTGATACGGCGCAGGGCTCATCAAAACGTCTCCTCTGCTCTTCCCGGGCACCGCCAATGTTGTTGTAAATGGGAATACAGATTTACGAGCAGACCTGTCATTTTGGTGGGGTTTTAATTGTTGATACGGCGCAGGGCTCATCAAAACGTCCACTCTGCTCTTCCGGGGCACCGTCAATTTTATTTAAAAAGGAAAAACAGACGTACGAGCAGACCTGTCATTTTGGTGGGCTTTTAATCGTTACCAAGGCGCAGGGCTCATCAAAACAACCCCTCTGCTCTTATCGGACACCGCCAATGTTATATTAAAAGGGAAAACAGATTTACGAGCAGACCTGTCGTTTTGGTGGGCTTTTAATCGTTGACTAGGCGCACGGCTCATCAAAACGTCCCCTCTGCTCTACGCGGGCACCGCCAATGTTATTTAAAATGGCGAAACAGACTTACGAGCAGGCTTGACATTTTGGTGTGCTTTGAATCGTTGACAGGGCGCAGGGCTCATCAAAACGTCCCCTCTGCTCTTCCGGAGCACCGCCAATGTTATTTTAAATCGGAAAACAGACTTACGAGCAGACCTGTCATTTTGGTGGGCTTTTAATCGTTGATACGGCGCAGGGCTCATCAAAACGTCCTCTCTGCTCTTCCGGGGCGCCTTCAACGTTATTTTAAATGGGAAAACAGACTTACGAGCAGACCTGTCGTTTTGGTGGGCTTTTAATCGTTGACAAGGCGCAGGGCTCATCAAAACGTCCCCTATGCTCTTCCGGGGCACCTTCAATGTAATTTTACATGGGAAACAGACTTAAGAGCAGACCTGCCGTTTTAATGGTCTATTAACCGTTGACAAGGCGCATGGCTCATCAAAACGTCCCCTCTGCTCTTCCGGGGCACCTTCAACGTTATTTTAAATGGGAAACAGACTTACGAGCAGACCTGTCGTTTTGGTGGGCTTTTAATCGTTGACAAGGCGCAGGGCTCATCAAAACGTCCCCTCTGCTCTTCCGGGGCACCTTCAATGTTATTTTAAATGGGAAACAGACTTACGAGCAGAACTGTCGTTTTGGTGGGCTTTTAACCGTTGACAAGGCGCAGGGCTCATCAAAACGTCCCCTCTGCTATTCCGGGGCACCTTCAACCTTATTTTAAATGGGAAACGGACATACGAGCAGACCTGTCGTTTTGGTGGGCTTTTAACCGTTGACAAGGCGCAGGGCTCATCAAAACGTCCCCTCTGTTCTTCCCGGGCACCGCCAATGTTATTTTAAATGGGAAAACAGACTTACGAGCAGACCTGTCGTTTTGGTGGGCTTTTAATCGTTGACAAGGCGCAGGGCTCATCAAAACGTCCCCTTTGCTCTTCCGGGGCACCTTCAATGTTATTTTAAATGGGAAACAGACTTACGAGCAGACCTGTCGTTTTGGTGGGCTTTTAACCGTTGACAAGGCGCAGGGCTCATCAAAACGTCCCCTCTGCTCTTTCGGGGCACCTTCAACGTTATTTTAAATGGGAAAGAGACTTATGAGCAGACCTGTCGTTTTGGTGGGCTTTTAACCGTTGACAAGGCGCAGGGCTCATCAAAACGTCCCCTCTGCTCTTCCCTGGCACCGCCAATGTTATTTTATAGTGGGAAAACAGACCTCCGAGCAGACAGTAGTATAGCTAGCTGAGCGTGTGCTCCCTCCCCCGCCAATTTGAATGCTGCGGCCCTCTTTTTGAAGGAAAAATCGACCGATTCCGTGGAGCTTCCCTCCCCCCTTAAATCCGCACAAGTTGGAGCCTCTGTCGGAAAAATACCTTTCTTGAAAAATATTTGTGAATTAATGTAGAAAATTTGGTTTTTTTATTCACAATGATAAAACTTAAAAAATATATCACTAATCGGAGTAAAGAAACATCAAGCGCGAATTGATTTAAAATTGCATCCAAAAAATCGCGTTTGATGCACCGTAACTGAGGTCCGACTGACATGATATATCGACTCGTAAGAAAGCTTGGAGCAATACTGAAGAAATGTTCGATTCTTCAAGGAGTATAGCTTCTATTTTTCTCAATCTCTTCTCTTTTCATTCCTGTTCTCCTTTTCCTTTCCTTTTTTTTCCATTTTCCTTTCCTTTTCTACTTTTCGCTCTTCCTCTTCCTCTTCTCAAAATTTTTGCGCCCCCCACGAAACGTTGCGCCCCACGATGGATCCAAATCAAGTCCTAGGGCGTCAAAAATACAAAGACATGACATCACAGGAATTAAGGTTCCACCTAATAATTTCCTCCGATTGATATATGACAAACCAGGGGTAAATACCTTGCTAAATAAACCCCCTAATATCACCTACAGTAGCTGGAATAGTTATTTTCGGGGCTTTGAACGAATCGATATTTGACCGCCTAGGATTTGATTTGGGACCTTAGTGCGCCCTCCCGCCCGGCGGGGTCAGAGGGGCCTATATCTACGCCACTGGCATTTTGACGCCATTTAGAGCGTGTAGTGTACTGTAGTTTTTTTTTAAAACTTCACTTGTACTTTTAGAAGGATTGTTTTATTCACCACTGAAGGTAGGGTATTTGGAGCTCAAAATCAACAAGGCATACCTCTGAAAAAGTGAAATTTTTTTGAAATGTGACAAAATTAGGGCAAAAAGCAATAAAATGCCTGGAAAGAGGAAGATCTGAGGAACAATTTGATGCCATTAAGAGCGTGTAGTGTATATTTTAAAACTTTACTCGGACTTTTAGAAGTAATTGTTTTATTTACTACTGAAGGTAATCCATTCGGAGCTCAAAATCAACACGACATACCTGTAAAAAAGTGAAAAAATATTGAAATGTGGCAAGATGTGGCAAAAAGCAATATAAGGCCTGAAAAGAAGAAGATCTAAGGAACATTTTGACGTCATGTAGAGCGTGTAGTGTAGTGTAGCTTTTTTTAAAAAATTACTTGAACTTTTAGAAGTAATCGTTTCATTAATTACTGAAGGTTGTCCATTCGGAGCTTAAAATCAAGAGTAAAAAATCAAAATTGATAAATGGGACTAAAAAAAATGGAAAGCCCTTGCTTTTTAGCTTCAAGATCCATGTCCAATAATTATTCTAACATGCTTCAATCAGCTGCTGTGACACTTTCAAAATAAATGACTCATAACCGACGTTGACGCGTTCAGTTACTTACCTGCGAGGTGCGCACCTTTGCAACGACGGAATCGCCGACGAGCGCCACTGAAAAAATTATACTATGGCCATTCTAGATACATCAGATGATGTAGATTACGATACAAACAACCGGAAACATGTTTTCCGAAAGTCATTTTTCCCATTTTAGGCCAGAAATGTGGGTTTCTAGACCATAGTGCGGTAGTGCACTGTGTACCTCAAGTAGTTCGACCTTTTTATGCGTGTAATTGGAAAATATTCCGCGTTGCCAGACTACACGCGACGTCACTGAATACTAGCAGATGATTAAGTTTTTGCATATTTCCACCTTCTATTGATTGGGGGGGGGGGGGGGGGGGAGACTGCAAGAAAGAAACAATACTATCTGCGATTTTTTTTGGATATTGAAAGACAAAATAATTAATGGCACGTTTCAATATTAGGATTGGACTTTACTACACAATAGACGTAACTTATAAACCACCTAAACAGTAAACACTAATACTGGACCAACAATAAATTGTGTACTAAAGAGTATGGGACCAAAGAAATGGACCATTTGCACACATTTTTTTTAATTCAGAATATGAAAGAGCTTGGTGCACTGAGTACTCGGGAATTTTTTCAAATTTTTTTGAGTGCGGGAACAGTGGAAAAAATTGATCCGAAAATTTCGAATTTGAATCGCGCGCCACGACCGAGTCGACCTCGTCCGAGGTATTGCATCATCCGACTCCTCCGTCGCCGTAGACTCGCCGATCAGTGTACGTTGCCCTATGCTGTCGTGTGTTTACCTTGTGAAAATGCTCCTGCAATTTCCTACTTTGTTTACAAATTTTTGACGGAGAGTTAATTTAAAGTGTTGTTAAAAGGTCAGTTAGCTTGTAAATGAAGTGAAACACCGGAATTTTAAAATTTTTTCTCGTTTTAATGGAGTTTACAAGTGAGTGTTTTCACTCCAGCCATTGCTAGTATAGATAACCTTCTTAACAGTGTATTAGGTACTGGTGTGAGTTTTGATCTCTCTGCGAGCTTGTCTTTCAGAAAGGAGCCTTCTTTCATTCTTCAGTTTTATTTTACAGTCAGCTTTTGATGTTTGAGAATGATTTACTGCTAGTGATTCACACCATTGCATCGGTCTTACTTTACCTGAATGGCATAGAGTACTATTTAAATTCTAAGCCAGTGCTGTGGTATTCCACTAGTTCTGTGCCAGAATTTCTAGCATGATTTGAGTTATTTTTCAAGCCAGTGTAGATACTTTCTATAATTTCAAGTTCTTAGTGCCCTTGATTAATATCGTAACTTGTGAGATACTGTTTATAGTGCACTTGGCCTCTCCGTCTCTCTCTTAAGCACAAATGTTGACAGTTAATAAACCAACTTATCTCTTCAAGTTTAAGTGTACAGACTGACTAAAGTTTAACTTCGAAGTCTGATTTACATTAAGTGGTAGTCTTCATGCCAAGATTATCATTTACGGAACTCAGTCTGAAGTTAATTCATCGGTGGAACGCAGAACAGCGGCAACTATTTTTGGATCATCAATCATTTACTGGAGGTATGCACCTTATTGTGGTGAAATTTGATTTTCTTCTCTGTATTTATCTGTACTCCTCCTTTGAGTGTGGGAGTGACAGTACAATAGAATAGAAAATTTTCTTATTATAGTGAAAACTGATGTGACACAGGATGGAACGGGTTACTTGTGATTTCTCCCAGTTGGAATACAGTTACCGCAGTTAGGTGGATCAACTATTAAAAGTGGTTGGCTTGTTTACTGTGTTTCATTAGAATGCTCAAAGTTTAAAGGCAAACCGCAGTCAAAAAATGTAGCGTTCCATCTTGTTCCTAATGAGAAAAGTAGCCCAATCAGCTCAATGCATAATATGCAGTGTTTTTGTTTGAAGCTAGCTTACTTTTGGCAACTGATTTACCGCCTGTTGGAGGAGTAATCCTTTCCTGTCTTAACTTGAGAAGTTGGTATCAGTTGTTTAGCTTAAAATATTGGTCCAGGTATATAAAACAGCAGTGAGAGTGAGTATGCAGAGCTAACAGTACATTTTCTAACCACGGTAAAAAGGAACTAGCGCATCAAGTTTAGGGGTAAAGCCAGGAAACCCAATTTCTGGGCAGTAAATTATTACTTTAAGGACTGCTAATGAGGTCCAACCCTGAAACTTGAATTTTCAGCAGTGGTAACGCAAACCATTGCACAAAGTTGACGATTGGAAGGAAGTAGGTATTTGTAAATATTTAAGTGAATTCATTTTGAATTTATAGGATTCCGATCGCACCCCTCCCATCTCTGCAAGATTCATTCAATCATTAATGGATATCAGCTCTTCTTGTTGGTGCATACATGATGTACATACTTATATGGAGTAGGAAAGGATCCCCTGAAACATGAGCTCTGATTAACAAAATTTAACCTAAAACGATTAAAGTGCGATGGTTTGCGACCACACCCTCCGGTTCATATTGATATAAATATTGCACGTAACATTTGTGTATGAAATCTACCCTCCGGTAGCTTGAATAAACTCCGACAATGTTACAAGGAGTACAGATAAATATAGAGAAGAAAATCAAATTTCACCACAAGGTGCATACCTCCAGTAAATGATTGATGATCCAAAAATAGTTGCCGCCGTTCTGCGTTCCACCGATGAATTAACTTCAGACTGAGTTCCGTAAATGATAATCTTGGCATGAAGACTACCACTTAATGTAAATCAGACTTCGAAGTTGAACTTTAGTCAGTCTGTACGCTTAAACTTGAAGAGATAAGTTGGTTTAATAACTGTTAACATTTGTGCTTAAGAGAGAGACGGAGAGGCCACGTGCACTATAAACAGTATCTCACGAGTTACGATATTAATCAAGGGCACTAAGAATTTGAAATTATAGAAAGTACCTACACTGGCTTGAAAAATAACTCAAATCATGCTAGAAATTCTGGCACAGAACTGGTGGAATACCTCAGCACTGGCTTAGAATTTAAATAGGTTGTTCTCTATACCATGGAAGGAGAGGTAGGACGCCGATGCAATGGTATGAAACACTAGCAGTAAATCACTCTCAAACATCAAAAACTGACTTTAATGAAGAGTTAATTAATTTAATGAAGAAAGCTCCTTCCTAAAAGACAAGCTCGCAGAAAGATCAAAACAACTAACAAAAGTAGGTAATAAATAATACACTGTTTTGAAGGTTATACCAGCAACGGCTGCTGGAGTGACAACACTCACTTGTAAACTCCGTTAAAACTAGAAAAAATGTAAGAATACCGGCGTTTCACTTCATTTACAAGCTAACTGACCTTTTAACAGCACTTTAAATTAACTTTCCGTCAAAAATTTGTAAACAGAATAGGAAATTGCAGGAGTATTTTCACAAGGTAAACACACGACAGCATAGGGCAACGTACACTGATCGGCAAGTCTACGGCGATGGAAGAGTCGGATGATGCAACTCTACGGCAAGGCGGCGCAGTAGCCAATCAGAAGCGCCCAAACTTGAAATCACTTAAAATGACTTTTTCGCAGCTTTGCGTGCAACTTTCGCGATTTTTGAGGACGCCATCGTTCTTCTCGTGAAATTTCCCCCAATAATAATTTTACTTCAGGCTAATCCCAGGAGCATGCAAATGGTCCATTGACAAAATATAATTGAAAAAAAAAGAGGAAAAGAATAAACAAACCATGGACGAAAATAATTGAACAGACTGTTCCAAGAACCGATTCTTGTACATAGAATCCCATCAAAAACCTTTCCAGGTGCAAGCAGACGGCATGTCAGGTAATTAGGTCTGTCACAAAAAGCCGTTCCAATGCATCAACTCAAAGATATGATATGATGGGAACGGCAAGTCTCCTCCAAGTGGGCATCCAGCAAAGCAACTGTTAATCATTTTTCAAAATCAACACTATCCATCTGCGGCGAATTTAGTGAATGAAAAACTTTGAGCGATGTATTTCTTTATTTTTTATTCTCAAACGCAAAAACTTGCCGCCATTCATCGCCTTAAAAAAAAAAAAAATGATAGTACGTGCTATCAATTTTTTTTTTTTTTTTGTTGCTTATTCTGCCACAAAAAGCCTCGAATAAGTACGAAAGTTTTTGGGTTAACTAGCTGCAACTAGCTCTACAGCTGCCGCTGCCTTCTAGGGGGGAAAAACGAGCTCTTCCAAACGTATTCAAGCGATGAAATATTCACGAAAACGCAGCTAACACAGAAAGCGCAAGAGCAAAGGGTTAGTTCCAAGAACTCAACTTCATCTTTCCACATCGATGAAACTAAAAAAGAACAGAGACGAGAAGGTAGCAAATGCCTGAAGGCACAAGGCGGCGACGGTATATTCTGTTCTAAGTTTGGAGGTTGTTAATGTAATTTTTCCTAGTATCATGAGCGCGCGGTTGCTATGGAGACCACCGCGTTTTCACTCTTCTTTGCTACCCTTTCATTCAAGTTTATTTGACCTCTTATACCCCCTCCCCCCTTCCGGCCACGTTATCCATCAATCACTTATCAACAGTGTTGTCACAGTGTGCCAAGAATGAGTCTGGTTACGAATTTTTGTTGCATCAATTTTGAGCATTGATTCTGATGTATAAATATGATGATGCAATAATACCGTGAACGTAAAATAACTGAATTTCACTCCTGAATTCAGAAACCGTAAACGAAAACTTTTCTGATGCCAACGCTGTATACTTTGGTCCTCTGACCGTCCAATTTCGATACTATTGAAGCAGGATATTCAAGATGGCCGTTTCAGCAGATCACACAAACGAACACGATAGTGGGTGTGTTGTAAATTTGTGAAACAGTTAAAGAGGTCTTTTGAGGTGCAAATATACTTAATAATAACATTAGGAGCATCAAAATGTTTAAGGATCCACTCAGAAACTCAATAAATGCGTTTAACGAATTTCAAAGATAATGATGAAATGAGCAGGTCACAAGGGGGGAATTTCGTCTAATCGCAACATTCTTTGCTGAGAAAAGTGATCCATCATAGAAGAAGCTGCAATTAGATGGGACTCCCCCATAGCAAATCGTGCAGGTGGCTATGACGTCACAACGCGGAACTCTAATTTCGAACAATATATTTTCAGCCGAAATTGCATCTATGGATCTAGGAAAGCAAGAAAATAAGATTGCATTAGACCCATTTGAATTACATTGGGTCATTCAAATTTAATCATCTGTTGGGGAAGGGAGAATCGAAATATTCGAAAAAATGCGGCAACACTGCCTATCAAGGAAAAAAGAGTATTTTGGCGGGGCTGCTGCTTGAACGCAGTACGCGCGTTCGAGGCGGGGTTAATAGACTGCGTCTTCATGTTTCAGGACTGAAAGAAAAGACAGAGAAAATAAGGGGGGGAGATAAAAGCGGCGAACCCTAATTCGATAAAAACCCTTTTAACCATACTTGAGCTTTATATGAATTATACGAATGATATACTGCCATGAAAACTGAAACTAACTCAAAAGCTGAAATGCATTGCAAGTCGCCTATATACCTACCTAAGTCTTGAGTCAGGTTCAATCATAGCACATTGACTATACTCACCGGCAGCTGAATTGGCGGGTGAAAATCGGAATTAAAACGAAAAAAAGGCAACACTGAGGACCCTTATGCGTCTCGAGTCGAGTGAAAAGCCGAGAGTCGGCTATTGTTTGGGAGGAGTCCCGTGTTCGGCCACTTTGGACCCTTTTCCTTCGCCCAAAATTTCTGACGATTTTTTTTCGTCGGACAAACGCGCCGTTTTCATATAGAAATTTGGTTTCAGCGTGAAATTTCAATGGAAATGAACTAAAAAACTAAGCTGATTAGCTTAATTTGAAGCTGTTTGATTCAACACCTATAAACAAATAGTGATGAATTAAACAGCTTCAAATTATCTCATCAACTTAGTCTTTTACTTGATTTCCATTGGAATTCCACGCTGAAACCGAATTTCTACATAAAAACGGCGCGTTTATCCGACGAAAAAAAATCGTCAGAAATTTTGGGTGAAGGAAAAGGGTCCGAGATAGCCGGACACCGGGGCTCCTCCGAAACAATAGCCGGCTCTCGGCTATTCACTCAGAGCGTGTCAGTAGTGGCTTTCACTGCGACGACTCGAGGCTCGAAAGGGTCCTCAGTGCCTTTTTTGCATTTTAATTCCGATTTTCACCGCCAATGGGGCTATTGCACACTTTTGCTATAAGCGATTTAATAGTCGATTCTGGCGTAGAAACCTCAAAAAATAACGATGGCGGCACTAAAAACTTCCAAAATCCACTCCTATAGTCTGTTCAGCGAGTTAAGAGCCATGGGCTGTCGAGCGAAAACGCATTATTTGACAACACTGCTGGGCATTCAAGAAAGATGTAAGACTTAAAAAGGGTCTCTCATTGTCAGTTCCTTCAGAGGTGATTTTGGAAGATCCGTCCACGGACCATCTTTTGTTCAACGGCTACCGCTAAATTCATTGTTTTGTAACGTTTTCTTTAAATTCTGTGTTCTATCTGGATTTTCTTTCCGCGACTTTAAAGACAAATTATGACCACATATTCGATTTCAGCGCAATTTTTCCTTAAGATTGACTCCAATTTTCACGCAAATAGGACAAGGTTTGTCTGAATTAACAGATTGAACACTGAATTTTCCTGAACTCATCATTCACCTTAATCTCGAGCTATTTGCTTGAAATTTGGAGTCAATCTCAAGGAAAAATTGCGCTGAGATCGAATATGTGGTCATAATTTGTCTTTAAAGTCGCGGAAAGAAAATTCGGATAGGACACTGAATTTAAAACAAAACGTTACAAAACAATGAAGTTAGCGGTAGCCGTTGAACAAAAGATGATCCGAGGACGGATCGTTCAAACTCGCCTTTGAAGGAACTGACAGTAAGAGACCTTTTTAATTTGTCTCACATTTTTTTTAAATGCCCAGCAGTGTTGTCAAATAATGCGTTTTCGCTCGACAGCCCATGGCTCTTAACTCGCTGAACAGACTATAAAATCAATAAACGCAGTTATTTGCGCGAGCGTAATGGTGGCCGAAGGCACTAACAATGGGAGATTCCTATATTAATTTCGTCACTCTTTCTATGCCGACAAGGATGATTCACAGAGTAATTAGTCATCAGAGTGATGATCCACATCCGATGAATGGTGCCACAACACCAAGTGACCCCGGTGCACCGGTGTCAAGTGAAAGTAGTCTCTTATTGGTCACTTCTTGATGGAGTTTCAGAATTATTAGATGGGAATCTTCCATTGTTAGTGCCTTCGGCCACCATTACGCTCGCGCAAATAACTGCGTTTATTGAGTTTAGGAGTGTATTTTGGAAGTTTTTAGTGCCGCCATCGTTATTTTTTGAGGTTTTTACGCCATAATCGACTGTTAAATCGCTTATAGCAAAAGTGTGCAATAGCCCCATTCGGCTGCCGGTGAGTAAAGAGAGAGCTGCTCGAAAGAAAAACACATGCATTACAGGTTGTCTACCCGGCTCGCTCTCAAGGCAGGATCTCATTGCACACTGATCCGGGCCCAAAAAATCTTCGGGAATGACATGACGGTCCCGAAAAGACGCTGGATGGTCTGAGCACTTATATGCGGGGTTTTAAATAGCCGTAAGTGCTCAACAACCATCGGCGTGCAAGACCATACGTCCCGAACATTTTTTATGCCATGGAATATGCCGAATATGCAACCGTGAACGCTCATTAGAAAAATAGAGGAAAAACATACACTATAAGTTGCTTACCAAGCTCTCGGATCCGGTTCAAATTGCATAGGGGAGACTGGGGCTAGTTGAACCAATTTTTACATTTTGATTTTTCTAATTTTTTTGACTAAAGATAGGTAAATGCCCTTTTTCATAGTGGTTGGTAGAACCCTTAGGCAAAACTTACACCTATAAGGAATATCCTATTTGGTGATTAATGAACCTTTTGGACTGAAATTCTAGACTGCCTCCACTGGTTCAACTTACCCCGATATCGGGGTAAGTTGAACCAGACCCGGGGGTTAGTTGAATCAAGTTATTATGAAAATGGATACCTAAAAAATAAGTAAATAACAATCGTTTAATTTTAGTAAGTACTTTGTTTCACAAATATACTTAAACGTTTAATTAATAAGAAAGGAAAAATGACAATTTGCAATTTTTTTTCGTGAAAAACTAGCCAAGAAAAAAAGGAAAAATATAAGAGAAAAAACAAATTATTAAATTTTGGTATAGAAAAAACAAATTATTAAATTTTTTTATCGACTGAGGAGCAGGGTATGCAAACAAACATGTACTACGAGGGTCATCCAAAAAGTAAGTTTCGCCATCTCATAACTCCAAACGTAAGAGCAATAGAAAAATCCAAAGCCACGGTTTTGTTTCTCATATCCTCAGCTTTTCAAAAAGCCCAAGTTTTTGAAAATTGATTGAATAGATCGCGAAAAAATTGACATTTTATGAGGGTACCTCTTATCGCCGCGCGCCCACCTCTGAACGCTTCGCGCTGTGTTGATCGAGCACTCAACGCTCCATCAATTATCGTTCAAATTGAAATCGCCTCATCTTCTGCTTTTTCTCTCTCTCTCCCTCTCTTTCTACGCCAACATTTTTTTTTTGAAAAGCCTTACCTCACTTTTCAACTTAGTTACCATCATTTTTACCCAAAACCCTACTGGCTCCGCGCCACTAATTTCTTGATGCCATTTTGGTAAAATTGTTTGTCTTGAGCTCATAGGCGGCGCGTATAAGGGGCTATTGGGGCTATAGCCCCCCCATGGGCGGCGCGTGGGGTCAAAAAGTGGGGGGGCTAAAACTCAACAGCCTGTTTTTTTCCCCCCCTTTTTTTTATCTTTTTTTTTCTTCTTTTCTTTCTTTCTTCACCCTTTTCACCATAACGTTTGACGCAGGCGGGGGGAGGATAAATAGCCTTTTTTCTTCTTTTTCTCTTTTTCTTTCTTTTTCCTTTTTCCCTTTTTTCCCTTTTTTTTCTCGTCCAAAAATTTGTTCAGCCCCTCTTTCCCCAAAAAAAGTGGGGGGGGGCTATAGCCCCAATAGCCCCTTATACGCGCCGCCTATGCCCCCCCATTTTTTTAGGAACGATGGGCTAAAAAAGTTTTTGAACGAGAAAAAAAGGAAAAAAGGAAAAAGAAAGAAAAAGAGAAAAAGAATAAAAAAAGGTAATTTATCCCCCCCCCCCCCCGCCTGCGTCAAACGTTATTGTGAAAAAGGTGAAGAAAAAAAGAAAGAAAAAAGCCTGTTGATTTTTAGCCCCCCCCCCCCCCCCCCCCGTTTTGACCCCACGCGCCGCCCATGCTTCAGCTTTGAACCACTCATCCACGGCATTCTTGACCTATAATAATTATTGTAGGAAAAATGTTGTCCTGCAGGACCTTATTTCCTTTAGTGGTGGAAATCTAAGTAATCAACCAATAACACACCTTGCGAGTCCAGTGGCCAGTGGCCAGTAGCGTACACCAGCGGACAGGTAGGTGGGCACGCGGCGACAAGAGATACCCTCACAAGAAGTCCATTTTTCGCGATCTACACAGAGATATCCAAAATCTGTATCTCTGTAACTACACAGAGAAAAATACTTCGGCGAAATTTGATCACCTAAGTTTTCGGTTAGAGGAACCGAAATGTTTGGTCCTCAGTACCGAATGCTTCATTAGTAATACTGAGTATTAGGTAGGGGCGGGATTTGGGTTATTACTAACCGATTTCTTCGGTGCTTACGATCGAACATTTTGGTTTACTCAACCGAAAATTTTGGTGATCAGAATGAGTCGAATCTTCAGTTCTAACAACTGAAGCATTTTTCTCTGTGTAGTGAATGAATTTTCAAAAACTTGGGCTTTTTGAAAAGCTGAGGATATAACAAACAAAATTGTGGCTTTGAATTTTTTCTATTGCTCTTATACTTTTGGAGTTATGAGTTCCAAACTTACTTTTTGGATGACCCTCGTACACTCATAAAAGAAACAAATGCATCGCAGGTTGCTTGTCCATAGCTTTGGAATCAGATTCAATGGACACGTGATAGTACATTAAAGTAAATGAAACGACAACATTGCTTTACAATTCAAGTGTTTTCTTTTCCACCAACGCCTCTTCCTTATGATAGTTACGGTTGAGACCATTGTTTGGCTTTGAGCGAGTTTGACGTTTTATGAATTAACGGTGAAACCAACGCGACGGCTTGATAAAATGCATGCTCATTCTAGGTACTTCAGTAATTTACTAAAAGAGATCGCTTCGAGAGCGAAACTCATTTGATAATTGAAAAAGAAAATTGAATCGCTGTAGTATTGACTTGGTTCATTGTATATGTGTTTAGCATTCAGAGGAACAAATATAGACATAAACAAACACTAAACTTTCACCCAGCAGGGACCAGGGTCGGACTAGAACAGAAAAGTTTCGGAAATTGAGCATGACTTAGGGACCCGGTAAAAGGGAAATTTGGGGGAGATCCCCGGTTAATGATAGGATTCCAGAGGTTCTCTCAGCAGATCTTCAAATTTGAATTGCGTTGGCCAAATTTGAAAAACTAAAGCTCGTTAGAAAGCTGAAAGTACGTACGTTTCAATGCTGGGTTTGTTTCTTTTCTAGCATTGATAGTTTTTGAGAAAAAAAAATAGGTAAACTTACTTTAAAATCCACCCTCGTATTTGCTCACAGCACAGCAATAGTTTGCAACAGCCCCATTGATTTGATCTTTCAAAAATCGCCAAAATCAGTTCGATTGCTAGTTTAGGTTTGAAATTGTACTGCATCAGTCACCGCACCGTAACTTTCGGGACAATCTTCCTATAGTTTACAACAGTGGCGGCTCGTGAAATTTGGCAACCGTGTCCTCCTCCTATTTAACCAATGTAAAACAATCGATTCTCCCGGAGGCTTTCAGCCTCCGCAAGAATCGATTATTTTACCTACGTTTAAATGGAAAACTTGCATGGTTGCCAAATATCACGAGCCGCCACAGGTTTACAATTTAATACAGGAAGAGTTCCAATATTGCCTACGCCAATGATGCATCATTCATCAGGCATCAACTTGACAAAAACACAAGGGAATTTCGAAACATGGAATGAAGTCAAAGGATCGCGGTCCCGCGGTTCGGATCCGATCCGACGCGAGAGGCAATTAACAAAATAATCTTCGAGCGCAGCACGCGGTGAAAACGCACTTCAATTTTAGAATTCGTCTGAGGAGAGCTTTAAAAGCGCTTTAATCAGTTAATGCGATTCACCTCTGCTGCTAAAAGCCAAGATGGCGTCGCACACGAGAGTTGAATATTTGGAATTCAGGAATTGAGGTAGGCTGTCATAGAGGCCAGTTGCATTGACAACAAATTCCACTTTTGGAGGTTGATTATTATTTTGTAAAATACATCAGAGCAATGGTCGAAATTTCATCGCGTTTCTCTTTCAGTATTAATAAAAAACTAGCCGAATCTATTTGTCTTCAATTTTAAATCCTGCCTCTTTACATCAAACATTCAGTGATGTTACATGCGTAAGCGGCTATTGATCGTGGGACAACTGAATGTACGTCATGTTAAAAAAAAAATAAAATAAACAAAACAAAAAACAAAAAAAACGGGAAGTAACATTTAACAAAAAGTACCTTTTCAAACGGTAAGAAGGCTGGAGATCAGAGGCTATAGTAGAACCATCAACAGATCAGGGGCGGCGCGTAGGTCTAAAAAGTGGGGGGTGGGGGGGGGGCTTGAACTTAACGATTTTTTTTTTTTGCTTAGGTTATAAGCCAATAAAAATTTGTAGTTACCAGCCCGGGCTTCCTGAAAAAGTGGGGGGAGGGGGCTCAAGCCCTCCCAAGCCCTTATGACGCGCCGCCACTGCAGCAGATTCTACTTTGGACCAATAATTCGTAGGTAAAATGTCAAGAAAATCATAATTAGCGCACTAGAGCAATTTCATTGCGATCCGTTCCGTATACGAGCCGAGATATAACCGTTTGACAATGGTGTTTAAAGGCGTATTTTCACACCAAAAGGTATGTAGCCTTGTGTCAAAAAGTTCTTATATGCAATGAGAGTTGCGCTATGTCGGAATCCGTTTCTGATTGGCTCTCAGATTTAGGCTTACACGGAAGCCCCAAGAGGAAAAATCCAAAATCCCTGTAATACCGCCTCTTTTTCTTTCCATCAGTCATAATTTCAGAGGAAAGAGCGGAGACGCGTCTTCGCAAATATCAATGGGTCTGTTGCAAACTTTTGCTACAGCGATAAAAAGTGTTCACTCCAATGTACGATAAAATCACCTGAAAAGTCCATTGGTGGCATCAAGAAGTCATGAAATACAATATTTAACTCACAAGAGGCGTTTATTGAAATCCAAGATGGCGGAAAAATATCGAGGAGTCTGAATGTATGCACCGTGATCATCCAAGGATTGCCAACTTTGACAACCTCACTGCCGGTAGAGGTTATGTGTTTATTTACGTTGTGGTTGATTGTGATGGATATTGTGAGGTTGGCTATCCTTGAATATTCGTGGTGCTTGCATACAGATTGCTCGATATTTTGCCGCCATCTTTGATTTCATTAAACGCCTTTTGTGAGTTTATTATTGCATTTAATTACTTTCTGATGCCACCATTGGACTTTTCAGGCGATTTTACATTAGATTGTACACTCTATAGCGCTGTAGTAAAAGTTTGCAACAGACTTATTGACACTCAAACGGACTACTTCTGGTTACCGGATGTCCTAGACTGTGATGTCATTTAGTTTTGCGCCAAAACGAAACCTTTTCGAATCGCTCGAAATTTGTGCAACTTTGAAAGCGTTTTAGTTCACGATCTCATGACCAAGAAAAATTATCAAAAATACTGCGAGCTCCTTTCATCAAGTATTTCAAGGAAATGAAATTTTAAAAAAAAAAAGGGGGCGCAACCAGAGTTGCCATTTTTGGGACAGTTATCCGATTATTATCATTTTACCAGTGGCGGCTCGTGCAATCTGGCAATCGTGCACTTTTGCCATTTAAACGTATGCAAAAGATCAATACTAGGTGAGGCGCTGCGCCTCACCAAGTAATCGATTATTTTACACAGTTTTAAATGAAGGAAATCCATTGTTGCCATATTGCACGAGCCGCCGCCGCATTTTACTTAATGTAAAACGTTGTAATTATTTTATAGGGACATCTGGCAACATTGTCCGCAACAGACCCATTTTGAGGTGCCGCGATACCGTCATGCAGGGCCGAGGGGGTAAAATCAACAGGCAACATTTTCACAAAAATTCAAAAGTGGGTACAGAGTGAGTAGAAAAGCGAATAAGGGTGCAATAGAGGCTTGAAATAGATGGGAGGACGATAGAGGGGGTTAGCAAGGTACGTACCTGGAGCTGGACTCTTCCTGGAGCGAGTCGATGTCACGACGGAGGGCCGTCAAAGTGGCCAGAGTGTTTTTCGGGCTAAGCTCGACCGATACCGTCCACTGATTCGGAGAGCTGCTCTCGCCACTCAAAATCCGCATCCCGCTCTTCACTCGCGCCCTGAAACACAATCAACGCAACCATCAAAGCATTATTTCATAAAACTATAGGCAAAGTTTGTACAGTCCCTTGATAGAAATATTGTACATGGAGTACCGACACGACGCACTATGTGGTATTTGACCAAAAAGGCTGGCATAAACTCAAAAAAAATAAAGTCGCTATTGGGAAAAACTGTTGTGATATTCGGAATCTACATAGATTTTTGCATTAGAAACTTGTACTTAGCGAGTCTAAACTAGATTAATTCACCTAGAATCCACCAGGGGAAAAATCAGTTTTACCATCTTTAAAATTTAGCCTCAGCACGAGACTATAATCAAAGTAAAAAAAAAAGTGTTTCAAATGAAGTCAGAACAAAATTTTTGTACGTGGATCGTCTTCCTGAAGGTATTTACAATCACTTTATGCCTATTTTATCCAATTTTAATTTGAATTTAATATATTTTTGCTACTTCAAAGTTTTTAGCTAAAAACGTAAAATTTCCGATTTTCAAGAGAACTTAAGTTCAAACATCCTGCCACATCCCGCGGGTATATATATAAAAAATGGTAGTCCATAGTGCGTACTAATAGGCCTTGAAGTCAGAAGTTGCGGAAAAATGCGGCTTTGCCGAGAAAATTAGTTCGAATTTTGCGTTTTTGCACGAAATTCTCGTTTTCACGTGTTGTAGAGGCGACGAGTGAAATTTGGCAACACCGTCCAAATGACTTGAAACTCACTATCCACGGGTACTATTTAACGCTGAATTCAAGTTTTGCATCTGTTTTTCAAAATTCGAAAATCTAAGATGGCTGCCGACCGATTAGCCGAAAAAATTATCGGCAGCCATCTTGGATTTTCGAATTTTGAAAAACTGATGCAAAATTTGAATTCAGCGTTAAAAAATACCTCTACAAACCAAATTCAAAGTCATCAGGACTGTAAAAACAGTTTATGCCAACTTTTTCGGTCAAATACCACATAGTGCGACGCGACGCTTCATATAGCTCCAGAGGAGTCGAAAATTAACATTAGCAAGAAAGCAAATCGACTCTTCTGGTCTTCAGGAGTCGTCGGTAGATGGCGTCGTCTTATGGAGCTGCCTGTGTTAAATCAACTGCCAATCAGCACTCGTTGAACTCGAGTCGATACTCCCTATACAATATTTCCATCAAGGTACTCCAAGTTTGTATTGGCTATGTAATATGTATCTGTATGTTGGAATCCGGATTGACCAGTGAGTGACCACGGGTTGAAAGATCGAGCTAATTAAAACTATGTACGCGATCAAACAAGCATAATGCATGAGCCAAAATTCACCACAAACGGCAAGTGAGCCAACCGTTGCGTGTTCAGTTGATGTTCCGTTCGTCAAACAACTGTACATTCAAACTGCAGAGTTATTTGACGATGAATGGTGCTTCATCTGCTTCCACCAATTTCAATCAAAAAGAACCAATGAAACTCGTTTTTGAGGTGTTTTGGTCAAGCCTCTAATCGAATTTCGGAATAGTAAGGTTGGCAATCCTGCAGTTAGATCAAACCCATTTGAGCGTGTATGAAGGCCTGTTGAAAAAGTTCGCAGATAAACGCTATAAAGATTCGACCAATAACGTCGCCGCCCGTAGCGTGCAATCTGTCAACGTACAGTTTTTCGTCCAAAATATCCATCCAAGAGAGTGCACGCAGTGTGTCGCGTCAGTGCATCTCCAAGAGTCCCACTTTTTTCATGCGTTGAAACCAGCGCAGCGGGCCGATCATTTACTTCATCGTTAAAGCGATCGTTAAGACTGTGTATGAGTGATTCTATTGGTCGAATATTGTCAAACTTAGCCGTTGCTATGGTAACTATTGTTATAATGTCCGTTTTTTAAAGGTTACTCATGAATAGTCTTTATAAAACGAGACTCTTAACGATGGTTACCATAACAACAGCCAAGTTTTACAATTTTCGACCAATAGCATCACTCGTAGACAGTTTTAACGATCGGTTTAACGATAAAGTAAATGATCGGCCCGCAGCTTTTGTTCGTAACTAGAGCCAAGTGTCGATAAATCGTTTAACAAGAAAGTATTCTTTGGTTATTTGGTATAACAAAGGTAATATTCGTTGGGTAAAATATGGCAACTACGGCAAAGTAGATTCGCACGAACACTACCTTCAATTATTTCTCTATGCCTTGGTCCACCGCCTATGCCTCGTGCCGATGACATTCCCACAGGATGAGAGACAACCTTTCAATCAGAATATGCGACAAATCCCCTCCGATAGGTACATGAATTGTGGTTCGACATCATTCTGAAAATGCTCTGACCTAATTTAAACCCCAGCCCAGGTTGAATCCTTGCAATGATCAATTTTCAGCAAAATGTAGTTTCGCAGTTCAGAAATAAATACAAATTAAAGCTGTAGCAGCGGAACAAGGGCCCGTCGAATAAGAGGTCTACTATTTCCGAAAATTAACAATGGACCAGCAAATAAATAGCTTTGGGAAAGAGCAGACCCACAGTTTATCATAAGTTTATTTCCACCCAAAAAATGTTTTCTTGGTTCACTCTCAAATTAAACTCAGAAAACCCATTTAATCTTCGTTTTCAAGAGGTCAAGTTTCAAATTTTTTCGGGGGAGGACCCCCGAACCCCCCGTACGTCTGAGGGGTATTCCATACCCCCCAGACCACCCGGTATATGGGTGTGAAAAAAGAGGGAGCATCACTTAACCACCCCCCTCCCAAAATAATCTCAAGCTGTACCACTTTTTAAATGCTTAATTCCTTGCCACAATCCTTGGGTAGGCTGGTTTTTTTTTTTTTTTTTTTTTTTTTTTTTTTTTTTTTTTTTTTTTTTTTTAGGAGCAAGCAGAGAGAAAAAAGAAAAATAATAATATCCAAACGCACATATACGTGTATATGTTTATAGTTATAAAAGTTAAAAAGAGCTGAAGTTTCCTTATTATGGCTATTAATAGAAAGGGAATGGGGGCTTTATGCTGGTAGCCTAAATTTTCTCTCAACTTACGGTATAATCAAGTTTGATACATATTCGTTTTTCGTGTCCAAAAATTGCTCCAAAGTGCACCCGTGAGTGATTAAATTTGCAACATTTTCTGACGGGAGGACCCCCAGACCCTAATTTGGAGGGAGCTCCGGGCTCCCCCCACACCCTCAGTCACCTTCTTTAATTTTTGGGGGGCCCCCGAAATGCATCTTGCCCCGGGGCCCCCAGAGGCCCTGGTTCTATGCTCAGCTGACGTTCCATTCGTCAAACAACACTAAGCACTTTGATGGTCTGTCAAACTGTAGAGTAATCTGACGACCGGTCATCTTTACACCAATTCCAGTCGATAGAACCGATAAAACTCGTTTTTGCGTTGTTTTGGTCAATGTTATGTTTAAATTTTGGAAAAGTCAAGTTGAAAATTCTACAGTTCGATCAAACCTGCTTGAGCGTGTACAAAGGCCTAAAACCGTTGACGGTCATCATTGAGGGGATCATCATCATCAACCAACATAACATTTTGAGAGTTTTGACTCAAATTTCTGTTAGTTTTCGAATATTTTAAATTGATGCATGATTCTCACCGATCGCCAAAATCCTAGTTTGGAGCTACTTTGAGGATATGATTAGACCGTCTAAGGAGGCTTTTGTAAAAATACCGCATTTCATCTTCATATTCCTTCTCTTGTGACGCGGAACGGTGAAATGGACAGTTAGGCAGGTGGAATAACCGAGATAAAATAAATAATAAAAATAAAAAAAGGAATTCAAGGATGTATATTGTATAGAAGGGTTTTTTTTTCTTTAATTTTTTTTCTTCTATTATTTATTTTTGTTTCGAGACAAAACGCGTACAGCTAGAAACCTTAAGAGCTCTAAGCAGACCCCAGAATTAAACTCGTTGCTTTTCATTTTATTTGTCCAAAGCCCTTTTAACAGCAACTTCTTTTTGCCCCCTCTCATCCCCTTCATCGCCAGTTGTTCGTATCTCCTTATTAAATTAAAACTGGAAGGGAAGAGTCGCCGTTTTGTTCTGTTCTTACAATTCCCCGCCTACCGTTTAATTAAACAACTAATTACGCTTTCGGCCTTATTTTTCTATTATTATTTCTTTTTTCTCGCGTGCTTTGTTTGAATGGCTCGGTTTTATCAAGGATGAGAATCGAGAGGCATCAGGCACTAGGCAGGCGTACGGAAACTACAGAGGCTGTTGCGTTGGTTGCGTTGTCGTAGTCATTCCTTAACAGCTCTTCAAAAGGCCTCGTTCTATGCTGTGAGTACCAAGAGTACCAATCAGATACAAACGAATGGGTCTGTCGCGTACTTTTGCTACACCCATAACACTCATTGATTCTGACGTAAAATTCGGCGAAAATAACGATGCTTACCATAAAAAATCTCGAAATTCACTCATTAACTCAGGAAATCACTTCTATTTTACATAACCGGCACTACATGCACTGGACAATATTATCACCGTCATATGCAATGGGTCTCCAACTTATCCTAGGGTTGATAAGTTGGACGATGAATTTTATTTGAAGATTTCAAAATTTTAATCAAAGCGCAAAGAAAGTTCTCTGGTCAAAAATCTCTTAGTGAGATTGGATAAAGTTACTCAAAGATCATGGGCTACAGCCATAGCTTTCTCTCACAAAGTTCGTGCATCAGCTGAGATGTTAAATTATATGGTTCATGAAAAGACTCAAATCAGTAATCTTTGCTTCGAACGGTAGAATATCACCAATAGATGGTAGAATGCCTTTGAATACACGCAAAACAGCAGCACTGTCTATTTCGTTCCACTGTACATCTCAGTCCATCCCCAACCCAATCAACACATATTCAGGGATAGGGAAGTATTTCACCCGCCACTAGACCTAGTGTTAGAGGGCGTGACAGTCAGTTCATCAACCCTTGTTTTTACATTTTTATCTACCATTCTTGTAAATCATTTAAAAATAGGGCAGTTGCAAGGGTCTGAAATGTTGCGTTTTTTATAAAGAAAATGAAAGTACTTGATGAGCCGAGTAC
The DNA here is from genome assembly GCA_011764245.1 of Trialeurodes vaporariorum. Lineage (NCBI taxonomy): Eukaryota > Metazoa > Arthropoda > Insecta > Hemiptera > Aleyrodidae > Trialeurodes > Trialeurodes vaporariorum. Next base: position 81,225,319 of record VMOF01000002.1, on the reverse strand, counting down.
AAAGATGCCTTTGGTTTCTAATTACGTCCCATTGTTCCGAAGATGCAATTTTAGCCCAAAATACATTGTTTTAAATGGGAATTCTGCTTAGTGACGTCACAACACCCACCATTTTTTCAAACTTTAAACGTGTGTATCTCCAAAACCTGGGCACTTAGGAATTTACCAAAGGCACCATTGTTCTCAACTCATCAAATACTATTATTTTCTTTATAAAAAACGCAACATTTCAGACCCTTGCAACTGTCCCATTATATAACTTTAGTATAGCTTTCTTTCAACAATATATTCTGTTTTGATGATGAATAAACTACATTTTAAATTATTAAAAAAAAAAAAAAAAAAAAAAAAAAAAAAAAAAAAAAAAAAAAAAAAAAAAAAACTCACCTGAGAATGAATCCAGTGACTGTTGATCCATGCTTTAACTGAAGGAAAACAGGGATGTGTATCCTGGAGAGGGGATATATTGATGAATGTGGAACTAAGATAGACAACAAGTCGTCCGAGCGAATTTCCCGATACGCGGATCTAGCTTGGACAAGGGGTATCGAGGCGAGAGGGGTCACTGGTTGTATTTGTACTCGGGGAACGCAGTCCTCCGTGTTTGATCCGCGAGGCTCTAAAACGGAGTACGAAGCCTGGACGCTCCTCAAAGGGCTCTTGGTCGGTTTCCCGTCAGAATCAGGCGGGGTGAGGGGAGGCCACCAACTGGCCGGGATCGTAACCTGAGCCAGACAGAAGCCTTCGTCGCTATCAGGACTACAGGCCGCGGTAAGCGGTAAGTAATCGCCGAGACTAACATGAAGGACGACGCAAACCCTTTGGTGTCGGGTGCGGAGAAGTTTGCGGCTGAGGGGGTCTGCCCCCGTGTGGAAGACAACTCGGAGGACAGGCGAGTCTCTAGGGATATCCGGTCGGACTATATGAGCACTCATGTCCAGATGATGACCCGCCGAAATTTCGAGTTCCTGAAGGCTCGCCGAGGAGGCATTGAAAGGGATGGGATCGGGGACGATGAACCTCGCAGGGACTGACTGTTTGGTCGAGAAGGGGCCGTAAGTGGCGCGGACGGAGAGAGGTTGAGAATTCTGGAAAACGGTGAAGCGATCGACGCTGAGGACGGTGGATCCGTCCGCCGAGGCTGAACTTGAACCTGAGGGCGAACCAGATCCTCCGACTCCCGTTGAAGATCCCCCGACCCCGACGCCAACCCCAACCCCGACCGCGGCCCCTGGCCCTCCTGTAGCAGCCCCCGAACCCGAGCCCGAGCCCGAGCCCGAACCCGCGGCGAGATCCGCGACCACTGAGTAGTGTGGCTTGGGTGTATGCTTCAAAAAGAAACCGCCATCTTTATTCTCCAAGTGAACGTCCACAGTCCCCGCTACGCCTGAAACAGAGAAACAAAACAAACATTTTAATCGGACGCTGAAATGCGCATACATAAATATGAGAAATGATCAGATGAACAGAGTGGTGTGCGTAGACTTGTAATATATAATTAAATTATCCTTATTCTCGATAAATCATCAATCTTTACATAAATTTTCAAGTAAACTCAATTTAAAGTTTTTCGTAGTTTAGAAATCAAATCGACTGAAACTTGTCTTTTTCACGGACGCTAAAATACGTGTATGTTAACGGGGAAAATAATGAGATGCAAGAATATACATACATTAACTAAAACAGAACGATTCTCGATAAAAGATACGAATCTTTACATACATTTTTAAGTATCAACTATAGTTTAAAGTTAGAAAATATTGGAAGGAAATAAAGAAAAAAAAAGTATGAATAAAAATGTCTCCCTTAGACAGGAATTGAAAAATAAACCAGCGAAACGATTGAGCGGGGCGAGGAAGGGAGAGGAGCAGAGGGGATGCGCGAATGGGTGGTTATGGTGGGGGAAATGATTATTCGCAACAACAAAAAACAGAGAGAGAAAAAAAAAAAAAAAACAGTTTAAATGAGATAAAACTCATTTCGAATGAAAAAAAAAAAAAAAAAAAAAAAAAAAGGAGAAGCAAGCAAACAACCGACGTTTTACGCTTTATCAATTTAAAAACAGCATGGATGGTGGGACAAGGGGTTTGTCGGGCGGGCTAAAGGCTTGAAAAAAAAAAAAATAAAATAAAAAAGCTACCATCAATTTGTCTCCAATTTAAATGGTTCAGAGGACCTCCAGAAAAAGGGGAATGAAAAAGCAAACGCTGGGAAAATGGTGGGGAGGAGGGACGATTTCGATTCCAACCGAACAATAGAAGGAGGGGTAGGCGTGAGGGAGGGAGAAGCAGACAAAATGTTATTTAACGCGCGCGAGGTCCGCGGTCAATTCAACGATTTGCCTATTGAACAATCCGGAACATAACCAAACACTCCCCGTCAGATGCACAGTTGCCACATATCTCGAGAGTGACCAGGAGGAGGGAGGGAAAGAGATACGCCCCCCCCCCTTCGTTTCTTCCGAAAGCGACGAGATGACATACAAACAAGATTTCCCGATATTTATAATCGGGTCAAAAAAAGAAAAGTAGCAAAAAAGTCTTTGAAATTGACAATTCATTTTCCCTCCCTCGTTCCTCTAACCACACTAAAAAAAGCACAATAACAAACCGCGATAACCAGAATGGGGCATAGTTGCAAGGGTCTGAAATGTTATGTTTTTTATGAAGAAAATGAAAATATTTGATGAGCTGAGAACAATGATGCCTTTGGTTTCTAATTCAGCAATTTTCCGGAGATGAGATTTCGGCCCGAAATACATTGTTTTAAAAGGGAATTCCTTGTAGTGACGTCACTACGCACACCATATTTTGCATCTTTACACGTGTGTATCTCCAAAACCGGGACACTTAAGAAAAAACTAAAGGCACCATTGTTCTCAGCTCATCAAGTACTACCATTTTCTTCATAATAAAACCAAAATTTCAGACCCTTGCAACTGCCCCATTCCGGTAGCCATAAAGATACTGAGCTGTTAACTATAACTCGTAAATCCGTACTGCCATGATCAGCAGTAATTCTGATTAAGCAACCTAACCTAACCTGATCTAACCACTTTTGAGGTTCCGGTACTTACCGAATCTTTATATTTACCAGAAATTATTTTAACAAGTCTCGGAGTGACGGTCAAAGTCCAGTATCTTTGTCGTGAAGATATACACTGAAAAAAATGAAATTACTAAAAAAGCAATTAAGTTTTGTAAAATCAGTAAAATAAAGCACATGCTAATTTTACTTGTTATTTTCGGTAAATCCTACTAAACGTATGGCTAATTTTACGATTTGAATTGTAAATTTTGCTTAAGTTTTACTAATTTCTCTATTTGGATTGCAAATTTTTCAATCTAAATAGTACATTTTACAATCCAAATCATTGTGACTTTTGCATATTTCATGGCTGTCTTGGCGTGACAGCTATACAACTTGCAAAAATTACAATACTTTGAATTGTTAAATTTACAATCCGATTGGTAAAGTTAATGATCCAAATTGTAAAATTAATCAAAATTAAGCAAAATTTACAATCCAAAACGTAAAATTAGCTATACGTGTAGTCAATTTTACTGAAAATGGCTGGTAAAATTAGCCTTTGCTTCATTTTACTGATTTCACAAATCTATTTTTTTTCAGTGTACTCTTTTTCTCCGAGCACGAACAAAACCATTGGTTCATCTACAAAGTTTTTCTGGGAGGGGGGGGGGGGGGCTATGAAATTTGAAGCGTAGCAAGAAAACATTTTGGGCTTCTCTCTGCTGAATAAATGAAAAAATTGAGGCTAATGAAGGGGCTGATGTTCCCGATGTACCCCTCCCCCTCGATCCACCCCAGTACATGGCTGAAGGACTAAATGGACGACTGTGGGATTCCTATTGAGAGCGCGCGTGCACGCTCTTAAGGGTAGTTTCAGATGATTTGGGCGATGACAGTTGTCACGTTATCAGCGCTTAAAACAGTTTCGATGGGTTGAGCCGGTGATTTAGATGCACAGAAGTCGCAAACTCCTAAAACTTCTAATATCGATTGATCGTTCATATAAACTAATTCGGTTTATACGAGGAGAAATTAAATTTAAATTTGATTATCGTACTATACTCTGTTCAAGATAAGAAGGCGGGTAAGAATTCAGGTAGTAATGCACTATTTAGCAACAGTGTGGCTATGCTGGCTGCTCCAACCCTTTGCAGTGTCCGTTGTTCTCCCGATCTCTCTCTTGGCACGGAGGATTTCCAAGAACTGACAGACTCAACAATTTACACACGTCCAGTAAAAATTGCGAACGGTGAAAAATACGAAAAAACGGACGAAATTTTCGCCCTAAAGGCCCAAAACTCGGCAAAAATAGTCGACTTCGAATATTGATGACTCTCAGAAATTCGTATTTTTCAGTCGGAATTAAATTCAGAATAGTCTAATATCGAATATATGGGAGTCATCAATATTCAAAGTCGACTATTTTTGCCGAGTTTTGGCCCGTTAGGGCGAAAATTTCGTCCGTTTTCTCGTATTTTTCACCGTTCGCAATTTTTACTGGACGTGTGTAAATTGTTGAGTCTGTCGATTCTCGGAAAGCCTCCGTGCCAAGAGAGAAGTCGGAAGAACAACGGCCACTGCGAAGGGTTGGAGTAGCCGGTATAGCCGCACTGTTGCTAAATAGTGCATTACTACCTGAATTCTCACCCGCCTTCTTATCGTGAACAGAGTATAATTAAAAATTACTGTTTGAAGAGAATGACAATCCAAGACTCTGAAGTAGCGACACACGGCTGGTCATTTAAAGGATTGTTGCAAAATTTTGCTGTAGCAGTAAATAGGGTTAATTCAAGGGTAAAATCAATTAAAAGTAACGTCAGAAGCATCAAACAGTTCTAAAATTGACTCAATGAACAATGAATGCTTTCAACGAACTTTCCAAAATGGCTGTTTTACAACGAGTCACAATGAGAAAGTCCCATTTCCCAGCATAAGGGATTCAAAGCTGCGCCTAGACATGAGATTTTCCCATTATGACTCGCTATTTAACAACCATCTTAGAATTTTATCTAAACGTATTCATTGAGTTTGTTTGAGGGTCAATTTTTTAATTTTGTGATGCTCCAAACGTTACTTTAGAGTAATTTTACTCTGAAATTGGCCCGTAGGCCTTTAAGTATACTCTGTTCGGGATAAGAAGTCCGATGTGACATCAGGTAAAACCGCACTACATTGCAACGCAGCGATTTCTAGGCTGTCGATTCTTCCCAGCTACACGCGTTCAGAAGGACCGGCCTTTACAGACCCTTTTATTGAAAGAGACAATGCCGTGAACTGACCAATTTATATAGTCCTTTGAACGCCCGCTCGAAAATCAAACTTTTGCGGCATTCGCGAATTTTGAATAACTGACTTTAAATTTAAATTCTGCTCGACGTGCACAGAAAAATGATACCCATCGGCGGTTCAAGGAGTAATTTTTCGAAGATTTTGGCATTCCTGATTGAGTGATTCCAAGAAACTGTAATCTTTGAAAAATTACATATTGAACCGTCGTTGGGTATCATTTTTCTGTGCACGTCGAGCAGAATTTAAATTTAAAGTCAGTTATTCAAAATTCGCGAATGCCGCAAAAGCTTAATTTTCGAGTCATGGGAATTCAAAGGACTATATAAATTGGTCAGTTCACGGTAATGTCTTTTTCAATAAAAGGGTCATTCACTTAACTTTAAACCACCACTGACCCCCACTCTCCGGCCCGGATAAATCCCTCTTTTTTCATTCAGCAGAAGATAAATTTCGTTATATTACTTATGCATGTATGATGTGTAAATAAATAAAGCGCGCTCCCTTCATTTACTTACATTAAGTTTCTTTGTTCTAGAACAATGAAAATTAAAAAGTATAGTTGACATTTTTTTGAAGAGGGGGGGGGGGCGCAGACCAGTTCGCGGGCGGGCGCTCGATCCTTAATTACGCCACTGATGAACGGATAAAGTTTTCCTAATCTCCATGCATGTTTGGCAACGTATCAGATCGAATATACTTGCTCTGCTAGCTTAGCATTCTGGAGTCCTAATCGACAAATTTCATTTCACTGTGCACGATTCTATTTTTGTTGTCATTTCTTTTTCGCGATAGATTATAATTCGCATCCGCCGATTCATCGGGGGATTTCGCCATCAGCAAGCGCTCCCGGCTCTTTCAGTCTTCCCATCCCCGAAAGTCGATTATCAAACCATACGATACGTGATAGCGGATCAGGGTGACGGAGGATGGGAAATAGTTACTATTGGAGAGCAGGTAGAAGGGAAGGGATGGGTGGGGAAATAATCGGTGCTTGTCTTCCTCGTTTGCCAGATCTCGCGGTCAAAGTGGAAGGTTTCAGTGATGACGTCAAATGGTGGAAAAGTTCCTCAAGCGTTCCAACACTATCTCTTTCACTCTCAAAAGATCCCTTTAAAAAATCAGCCAACAAGAGGTTCTTATTAAAGCATATTAACACTAGAGTCCCTATATGTAGAGAGTTAAGACAAGTGAAATCATGGGCGCCGCCATTGGATGCGATTTTGCACATTTGTTTACATTCTGAGGCCGTTGTTGTGTTTTTCTCCACTGTAAAGATTACAGATCCGCTAAGTTTGTAACGATGTAATCTTTCCCTGCATTTGTTGATCGACATGTATTAACGCTTTTTAATGATTCTTTTGAGATTTATAGACATTCTTTTGGTGCATCATGATTAAAATTAACAGATTCATCGCAAATTACCTCTTTTATCTGTAAAAGACCGTTGGTAAACAAAACAAAAGTGCAAAATCGCATCCAATGGCGGCGTCCGTAGAGCCTAAAATTCATCGACCAATCAGAAGTTGACTACCTTCTTGTCTCAACTCTCTACATATAGGGACTCTAGTTAACACTTTAAAAAGGTGCATATAGAGGATTATACAGAAGCTTTTTTTTCTGAATGTACTATTTTCTCGCTATCATCTTTAAAATCAAACAAAGAGTCATTTCTAACAAAAATTTTGGGCAGAAAATAATTTTTTAGGTTGAGTGCAATCGGATTAAAAATATCGATTTTTTGAGGATTCGATGAGCTTCCGAGGATAGATTATTTTTCGTAGGTCTAAATGGAGAGAATCCATCGATGATTCAGCCGGTTGAAGTAAAGATGTTGCAAAAATGAGTTGACAGATATTGCAATGACTTAAAGAAATACTTGAATAAAGATCTTTCTTTCAAAGAATCTGATGGAATGCAGTAAATGCAGTGTGCCAAAGAGAAAATATGGATCGCCACCACTGGATACATCGAATCTTAGGCCATCATTGCACCACAAAACAAATAGCCTCGTTTATGCGAACATCTCAATCCAGGTTCTAGAACCCGGGTTCAGCTGAACCCGAGTTAGCTGAACCCGAGTTGAGATGCTCGCATAAACACTTCGGATCTCGCTGAACTCGGGTTCGACTCGACCCCGATTCAAACCCGAGTCCCGAGTCGAGTCGGTGAACTCGGGTTGAGATTTCACGCATAAACACCTCGGAGTTCAGAACCCGGGTTCACGCGGCATCGATGTCACCAATCCGAGCGAGGTTAAACACGCGTCTTATGCGGTCGCACTTGTCCGTATCGCATCAAGCATCGCCGCCATTTTCGTCAAAAATGTAAACAAACACAGTGAAGAAGAAGAAAGAAATCATTTGAACTCGAGTTCAAATATACGGGTGTTTATGCGCTAACCCGAGTTGGACCCAGGTTGAAACTCAACACGGGTTGACTCAACCCAGGTTCAGATCTCTCGCATAAACGAGGCTAATGTAATGGGCACAGTTAGAAGGGAAAGGGGTAGGACGGGGAGAGGGGAGAGGGGAGGGTGAAGATACGATAAGACACGAGGGAAGGGTGAGGGCGGTCGCTAGAATTTAGAGAAGCTGAAAATTGGTGCGACTGAGACAGAATAATTTATGCCGTGTCCCATTTCTTACGACCACAATGACGGATGAACGTAAATTACGTTTCCAAGCTCGCACCATGCCATGGCATGCGGCGGCCAGGCAGCAACACTAAACCCCCGGCCATTTACGATAACAGAATTCTCTTGAGCTATACGCTATGCGGCCTTAACTCGAAATTTAACCGGTCAAAAAGGCCACGCAGAACGCCACTAATTTGGTTTAATTAACTTCTGCGGCCTGATGGATCGGACTCGCTTAGTGTCAAATGGTTCCCAGACTTTACGTCCAAGATAGTTTTTATCAGCACTCAGTCTTTCTTCGAAAAAATTCCTATGAATGGGTCTGTTGCAAACTTTTGCAACAATGATTAAGAGTGTGTATTCCAATGTAAAATCGCCTGAAAAGTCCATTGGTGACATCAGAAAGTCATAAAATGCAATAATAAACTCACCGAGAGGCGTTTAATGAAATCCAAGATGGCTGAGAAATATCAAGCAATTTGTATACATGCACCACGAACATCCAAGGATGGCCAACTTTGACAACCTCACTGGAGTTAGAGGATATGTGTTTGTTTACGTTGTGATTGGTTGTGATTGATATTGTGAGGTTGGCTATCCTTGAATGTTCGTGGTGCATGCATACAGATTGCTCGATATTTCTCCGCCATCTTGAATTTCATTAAACGCCTCTTGAGAGTTTATTATTGCATTTCATGGCTTTCTGATGCCACCATTGGACTTTTCAGGCGATTTTACATTAAATTGTACACTCTATAGCGCTGTAGCAAAAGTTTGCAACAGACCCATTCACTCTATAATAGGTGAATAATACTAGGGTTACATGAAAACTATCATAGCTGCATCGCTATAAAATTGGTTAGAATGGATATAGATTGAATTATACAGAAAGAAAACGGAGAGTAAAGCTCACAAGAAGAATTAATGACAGTTATTCAATATAATCGCAGTTAAGTGCAATACCCTTACGCCAAAGTTTTGCCCATTCATTCTTGAAGTGAGTAAAGAAAATTCCTCCGATTATGGCGATTAGTCCTTACGATACCTATAGCTCGAGTATACTCATTGCCTTCATAACAAGTCTTGTTCACACGGTTTCAGTTTCTGATGGGCATTAAAAGCAACTCCAAATTGTAGATGTTTACAATTAGCGGTTAAAATCGCCTTCAATTTGCGATATAGGCAAAATGAACTCTACTGAGTAGGAACATTTAACTACTCACTCAATCGGAGTGAGTGATGAAAGAACAAGACAACCGAGTCTTTAAAGGGTTAACACAGTGGCGTAACTAGGCATGCAAGCGCCCCCCCGCAAAAAATAGAGCTGCGCCCCCCCCCCCAATCATCTTCTCTCCCTTCCCCATCCCACCCCTCTCCACTCCAATCCTTACCGGCCTATGACCCCGGGACTATATAGAACATATGCTCCGACGAAAGAAAAGCACGAATCATTTTTTTTTTTTTTTTTTTTTTTTTTTTTTTTTTTTTTTTTTTTAAATAAAAAATCGCCTACCCATTCTTTCAAAACTTTTTCTTTCGTGCCTTAATTGTTGCGAATTCATCAATAAGTCTTCCAAAATCCATCTTCTTGCTTCAATGCTGAGCATCGCTAAGCTTAAGTCGCTTGAGAGACGATGTTGACTCATTGTACTCACGTCCTCTAGAGGTGGTTTCAGAAGTGTAGGCGCACCTAGACCGATAATCTTTGGAATTTTTCAACATTATTTCTCTTGTTTCAAAATGAAAATGAATGAAAAGGAATTAGAGCGTTAGCTTTTCACTGAGGAACGCTTTAAAATTAAAATGTCAAAGTCGAAAACATGTTTTGTTTAGTTTTGAAGAAATGAAAATTGAAAAGTCGCCAAAGATTATGGTCTAGGTGCGCCTACACTTCTGAAACGAGCTCTACGTACGTCATCTTCGTCCCTGTTTTCCTATTTTTTGTTCTTCTCTTTATATTTTTTTCTTCTTTTCTTCCTTCTTCTCTCCTTCCTTCTTCTCTTCTTTTCCTTTCCTTCTTTTCCTTTTCGTCCTTCGCCCTGTATTTTCCTCCTTTCTCTTTGCGCCCACCGACGCCTTGCGCCCCCCCCGCACTTGCGGGGGCTGAGGGGGCTATTGTTACGCCACTGGGTTAACACCTCAACCACGCCTGGAGGCCGATCACGAACAATCGAGTCGACGTGTACTATTTAGCCGTGTTCATTCGACTTAGCCGATATCGCCCAGTTGCACCATTATTTATTTCTACTTTTGATTGGCTAATATATGCCCAGAAAATCACAATGAGCGCAATTGCATCGCGATTCGGTCGATATTGACCGGGATTTAGCCACGTTTGAAAATGCTGTTTTATCGAGTAAAACCCTGCCAAAATTTCGGACCGAATTCGTCAGCTCTCACGACAGCCACGAAGAGCAGTGCCACCAAAATGTCAACACCGCGAAGTATTACTAATCGGAAAAATTACCTTTAAATAAGCTTTTCATCGAAACCTTTCTATAACCTTGTTATAACCTTATTAAACCTCCGAATATTCCGAATATCGATTATTCGAAGGTTCGATTCAATAACCGAAGGATCGATACTTTTCCATGGGTTCAGATGGAGCCTGCATCGATATAATTGGGTACATCGGTACATCTCTGCTTACAAGACATGACTAGTAGATGGCAACGCTGTTCGTTCAATCGAGAGCTTAAATCAAGCTATTTCCGTTTTAAACCAAGTGTGACTAAGCTACGATTCTGGGAAAAGAAAAAAGACAAGATGGATCGGAACATCTGAAGTTGGTTTAAAACCAAATGCTTATTTGGAAACGTGCACCGACAAAAAATATGCATGTACACGTAAACATACGAATAAACACACAAGTGGGTCACATCAGGGATAACTTTTCCCCGAATGGCGGGGCGGGTATGGGAGGGGAAGAGAGGGCAAGTCGAGTCCGGGGCACGCGCACGATGTGAAACGGAGGCGGAAAATGGGTTCTGGGGGAAATATAAGGAAGGATGGATTAAAAAAAGGAGAGAATAAAAAAAAAAAGTTCATCCCCAAAAGCGAAAAAGAGTAAACATCGAATCCAAATATTTGTGTTGCGTTTCGATTTTGGCCGACGCGACGTGACGCGACCAGGGACCCTTAGACATAGCGCGGCGCGCATCTCCGTCTCCTCTCGTGCACGTGACATGTACGGTCGTGCGCAGCGTTGCCAAATGGAGATTTAAATAAAATCTCGACTCTCCCGTTCTATCAACGATAGAAAAACGAAAACTTTATGTCAGTATAGTTAAGCCGTTTCAAGATGTTAACAGGGGTGCAAAATGTGCCCGATCTATAAGCGATAAGCGATCCGCGGATCGCGTTAGAATGAGGAAATTTTTGAGAAGATTTCCCCCTTTTTTATGGCAGTGAGATTTATCCGGAAAATGATCCCAAAATTTTGAAATTATCAGTCATTTCGCGTAAATACGGTGTTAAAATGTTGAAATAAGAAAAAAAAAATTGTAAGAAAACTTTTTGAAAATTCTGTGAGGAGAAATTCCTGGGTCGCGTGAAACTTCCGACGTTAGGGAACATTTTGCAACCCCGTTTTAACGCGTGGTTAACTAGTTGTTCGTTGACGGTAACTCAGTCTATACCTCACACGGCTTCAATTTTTTATCAACAGTATGAGAGTGGCCAAAATGGAACTATTGCAAACTTTTGATGCAGCGTTAAGGGGGGCCAATACCTGAATAAAATAGGGTGAAAATCACATCAAAAGCATCGAATGACTCAAAATCCACTCTCAAACCCAATAAATGTGTTTATAGAAATTCAAAGATGAGCTAGTCACAAAAAGGGATTCCTCCAGTGCAGTCCCAGCTTTCTCTATATGATAAATCACTTTTCTCAGCAAAGAAAGTTACGATTAGATGGGACTCCCCCATTGTGGCCCACTTATTCGACTACAATCTTTGAATTTTCTTAAACGCATTTATTGAGCTTGGCGAGAGATGGTTTTGAGAATTTGACTCTTCGAGTTCGATGCTCTCACTTTGATTTTCACGCGATTTGACTAATGGGTCGACCCTCCAGGGTTGCAGCAAAAGTTTACAGCAAACCAAATTGTTGACGTTTTTACTAAACGGTGTTTCGTCGAGTGCTTATTCATTTGGATGAATAGGCAAAACAGACACCACAAGGTAGGAATGATGCACTCGAGAACTTCTGCAACATTTTCGAAACGTTTATACAAAACCAATTAATGTTTTAATCACGTTTGCATGAAACATTTCGGTCGCTTTATTTCGTCAAGACATTTGAAAAACGTTTAGAAACCATAATGCGCTACCAAAGCGCTGGAAACGAGTACCCCTAGTCACTGGCGCAACCAGAATATCTTCCATCTCTCTCATTTCCCATTTGAATGTATGAGTAGGAAAAGGACAGAAGGAGGGGGTTTTATCCCTTTGTCCATCCTTGTCTAACATACGTTTCTTAATGGAGAAAAGAGAGAGATGAAGAAACTCTCGGTGCGCTACTGCCCCTAGTCAGTACCTACAAAGATTACAAGAGATTATAACTAACGTAAATCTACTGATTACAAAAGCTTGGAGTTGAGGAGCTCACCAGCTCACCTCTCCTGTAGAGAGCTGCAGAAAGAACATGTTGCGTTTCCCGAGACTTGTTCCCGCGCTCTCGAACTCGAGGTGACTATAAACTTCAGGAGTTGAGCGATATAGAAAACCATTGTTGGAGCAAGCACGTGAAATTAGCGACACTCAACTATACAAAGCTTAAAAATTTAAGTTTCCGCACAGCAGACACCATAATCCACAAACAGAAACGCCATCATAAATTCCGACCCCATCTCTTAATTACGGCCACTTACAAAGCAATCTCAACTTTAAAACCCGCTTTTAAAGACAGACTTGAAGTTTAACCGGAGAGACTTCAAGAATAACAAAGCGATGAAAACGAAGAGGATTCGTTAAAATAATGACAAAGTGTGGCGGGCGGTGGTCCCTAGGGAGAGCGGGCGAACTAGGGAGGAGACAAGGGGATGATACGGCTGTAGGGGGTGGGGTGGGGTGGGACGAAAACGACGTCCAATGGGACGAGCTGGGAATCTTATATGGCCAAAAAAGAACTCTCGATGCAACGAGATTTGCAATGAGTCCGTTACAAACTTTCGCTATCTACAGCCTGAGGTCAAGCTGTAGACAATGGGCCTGTTGCAAACTTTTGCTACAACGATAAAGAGTATTCTAACGCGGGTAAAATTGCCCGAAAAGTTCATTGGTGGCATCAGAAAGTCATGAAATGCGATAATAAACTCACTAGAGACGTTTAATGAAATCCAAGATGGCAGTAAAATATCGAGCAATCTGTATGCATGCACCTTTAACATCCAAGGATTGCCAACGTTGACAACCTCACAGCTTCAGAGGTTGTGTGTTTATGTACGTTGTGATTGGGTGTAATCGATATTGTGAGGTTGGCTATCCTTGGATGTTCGTGGTGCATGCATACAGGTTGCTCGATATTTTACCGCCATCTCGGATTTCATCAAACGTCTCTCGTGAGTTTCATACTGCATTTCATGACTTTCTGATGCCACCAATGGACTTTTCACGCGATTTTACATGAGATTGAACACTCTGTGGCGCTTTAGCAAAAGTTTGCAACAGACCCATTAAATGTGCAGGCAACGAACGAAATATACCATGTTGTCGAATAGCGCGCAACGCCTTTGATCCTCATGCACGGTCTCACAGTATTTACAGACGGATAATTTTACGAAACAAGGACAGTCAGATCGAAACAGATTTTCTTTGATCTAAAAATCAAGAGGAAAGCGTCGGGAGTGGAGTCCCGCTTTATGAAAGAGTCTCGCCATACAAGGTTCCATCTCTGATTGGCTGCTGAAAACTGAAGAAGAAGAAGGGGTCTATGAAGCCTGGAGGCCCACCTCTTGTTTACATCTTCATGGAACCATCTTCCCCGCTGCCCAGCTTTGAGGAAACTTTCGGCATATGTAGCTTGTACTGATGATATTTTCGATTGAAATTGAAATGAATGTGTTCAGAACAGAATAAAAGTCACGCATTACTCTTCACTGTAAATTAAAACAGGTAGTGAAGCCAACGGGAATTGAAGGTTAAGACAAAGACTGCTTACACACGAATGCATGTACAAGTAATCTTTGGCGGGAAGATCATTGGTTAAAAATGTAAACAAGAGGCGCGCCCAAGGTTATATAGATTAAAGAGGTATGCTCATCTGACTTCGCGCCACGAAATCAGTAGCGCGCAGTTCAAAATCCAGATCCAAGATGGCCGGAAAAAGCAGAAAACATTGTATACTCTTTCCAGAAAACATCGGGCTCCCTCTCCAGAAAAGCAGAAAATAGCCCGACGTTTTCTGGAAAGCGTATACAATGTTTTCTGCTTTTTCCGGCCATCTTGGATCTGGATTTTGAACTGCGCGCTACTGATTTCATGGCGCGAAGTCAGAGGAGCATACCTAGAGTCCCTATATATGAAAGAGTCTCGCCGTACGAGGTTCCATCTCTGATTGGCTGCTGAAAAGTGAAGAAGAAGGGGTCTATGAAGCCTGGAGGCGCGCCTCTTGTTTACATCTTCATGGAACCATCTTCACTGCTTCCCAGCTTTGAGGAAACTTTCGGCATTTTTAGCTTTTACTCATGAAACTTGAATTATACTCTGTTCAGGATAAGAAGGCGGGTGAGAATTCAGGTAGCAATGCACTATTTAGCAACAGTGCGGCTATACCGGCTACTCCAGCCCCTCGCAGTGGCCGTTGTTCTTCCGACTTCTCTCTTGGCATGGAGGATTTCCGAGAACCGACGGACTCAACAATTTACACACGTCCGGTAAAAATTGCGAACGATCAAAAATACGAAAAAACGGACGAAATTTTCGCCCTAAAGGGCCAAAACTCGGCAAAAATAGTCGATTTCGAATATTGATGACTCTCATATATTCGATATTAGACGAAATATTCTGAATTTAATTCCGACTGAAAAATACGAATTTCTGAGAGTCATCAATATTCGAAGTCGACTACTTTTGCCGAGTTTTTGCCCTTTAGGGCGAAAATTTCGTCCGTTTTTTCGTATTTTTGTCCGTTCGTAATTTTTACTGGACGTGTGTAAATTGTTGAGTCTGTCGGTTCTTGGAAATCCTCCGTGCCAAGAGAGAGAGATCGGGAGAACAACGGACACTGCAAAGGGTTGGAGTAGCCAGCATAGCCACACTGTTGCTAAATAGTGCATTACTACCTGAATTCTCACCCGCCTTCTTATCTTGAACAGAGTATAGAAATTGATGAGAATGTGTTCAGAACAGAATAAAATTCGCGCATTACTTTCAAAACAGGTAGTGAAGCCAACGGGTATTGGAGGTTAGGTTGACCTAACAAAGATTACTTACACACGAATACATGTATAAGTAATCTTTGGCGGGAAGATCGTTGGATAAAAATGTAAACAAGAGGTGCGCCTCCAGGCTCCTCAGGCACCTTCTTCTTCTTCTTCACTTCTGTTCACGTGTCTTGACTCTTTCGTATATAGGGACTCTAAGCATACCTCTTTAATCTATAACCTTGAGGCGCGCCTCCAGGCTCCTCAGACCCCTTCTTCTTCTTCTTCACTTCTGTTCACGTGTCTTGACTCTTTCATAAAAAGGGACTCTAGTCGGGATTTTCCGATGAATTTTGCAGCCCTTTCCATTGTTTTCCATTTTCACAATTGGAATTCTGTTGAGCGCGACGATGGGAAAACAGAAGGGCAGCCAAACAAACGGGGTCAGATGAGCAATAAAAACCGCGATATTTTGATGCGAGATGCTAACATCCTTCCTACCCCCGTCCACCCCCCCCCCTTCCTCCGCCATTCTACAGTCCACTCCAGCGTTGCCAGATCTTAGGGAAGTATCAGTAGATTTTACATTGATTCTTATCGGAAATATGCTGATATTTCCCTAAAATCTGGCAACGGTGGTCCACTCCCACTCCCCCACCTCAGCACCTTTCACTATGCCTCGCACTTACAACTAGATCCCTGCTGCCACTAAACGTCTTCCGCTTCATGCCAGGAAAATGTTAAGTTTTCCAAGCTTTGAGGAGAAAAAGGAAAAGGCTCACATCACAACACAAGAACCTTTTTCGACGAAGGGGGGGAAAAAAACTACTGCTTCTGAGCAGTACTGCAGTCTGCTACGAAATGCATAGCGACGTCGCAACGTAGGTAGCGTATTGGAATTCCGGAGAATCTCACCGATGCGATGGTGCAAGCGAGATTACATAAATGAAAGTTGCAGTGATATGAATAAACCACGGAAATAATGCTATCTATAATCTTTTCAGCACCGTTGCAGCTCTCCAGTGAATAAAAAAAACAAAACAACAAAAACGTCCTGCGTCACTTTAGAACTAGCTGCGGAGAGTCGCACAGGTGGGAGAAAAATTATAAAGCTCAGTGTTGCAGAGTATACAACGAAAATAGTCCTACTAATCATATTTTCTGCATCGTGCACCGGTTGCACCATGCACTTCGGTGAATAACGAAACACAACGTAGCCTTTTAGAATTCACCGGAGAATCACATCGGTGCAAGAAAGATTACATAGCTCATTGCTGTGTAGTATATACCACAAAAATCGTAAGACCCGTAATCTATTCTGCAGTCAATACCATCTATTCCATACCTGGTCACAGGGGGTTTGAGGTTATGTAACTAGGTTGTCTACTTTTACATTGGCTCTTGTGGGAGGTAGTGGATTTTTTGCAGTTTTTTACATTTTTCGGTCATTTGGAGGCCGAACTCAGTCAAATGACCCTCTTAGTAAAATACTCCCTTTAATGTCCTGAACATTTTTCCAACAAAAAAAATTGTTTTGAAAAATGTTAAGGACATCAAGAGGAGTACTTTACTAAGAGGGTCATTTGCGTCTATTCGGTCTCCAAATGACCGAAAAATGTCGAAAACTGCAAAAAATCCACTACCTCCCATAAGAGCCAATGTAAAGGTAGACAACCTAGCTACATAACCTCGAACCCCTGTGACCAGGTATGGAATTAGATGGTATTGCTGCAGTGCAGCACTCCCGCGCTGAGTGACAAAACGCCTTATATTCTGTGCGTATTTACAAAAGATTTAAATCACCGGACCCCTTTGATTTTAAATCTCACATAGACCCAATGCTACATGGTTATCTGATGAACCAAATCGCATCGAGAGACAGCTAAGTAAACCAAATTTTCGGAAATTCGACACATTTCCTCAGTAAAAAAAAAAAAAAACATCTGAAATTCAAAGCAGACTTAATAAACTCAGGATTTTTTTCCCCAGCGCAAAAAAAAGTCTTGATGATTTCGGTTCCTATTTTTAGGTAATTTTTTACAATAATTTTTTATAATAAGTGCTTTTCCTATAATTGACGAGTTAGAGCTGACATAAAAAGTAATATTACACTTCAGAAAATTCTATCGATCGATTTTAAATCGATTCGATAATTGTAGAAAATTAGCATCGACGACGGCTCGGCAACTCGAGAGAGTTCGAAGATCTCGAAAAAATATGAAAAGTTGGAAAACAAACTGTATTTTTTCATTCCGATATTCAATGTTCAAACGGCCAAGAATGGGTCTGTTGCATAATTTTGCTACAACAATATAGAACCTTGATTCTTATGTAAAATTCGGCGAAAAGAACGATGCGCACATTAAGAACGTTCAAAATCCACTCATTAACGCAGGAGATCACTTCAATTTCAAACAGTCCGCGCTACACTAGACACTGTTTGCACCGGTATACTACTGCATAGACGGAACCACCGTGCATAAGTAAACAACATCGTAACTACAAAATGATGGACTTTCTTTTTTAATACGTGAAATATAAGCTGCATTTGCTGTCTGGTCTTTTCGGTTTATCAAAGATTACAAAATAATATAAGAAAAATACGCATCTATAAACGAAACATTCCAATGTTTGTAAGTTCTGTTCATGTTTACATAAACGAGATGGTTCCATCTATGTAGTTATAACTTTATAAGTCGGTGATATATAGTGTCTAGTATAGCGCCGGTTGTTTGAAATGGAAGGTATTTTCTAAAATAATGAGTGGATTTTGAAAGTTTTTAATATGCACATCGTTATTTTCGCAGAAATTTGCGTTAGAGACAATGAGTTATATTGATGTAGCAAAAGTATGCAACAGACCCATTGTGTTTTTGAGGAGACCAAATGTGCGATCTCATGGCCATTCGAAAAATATAAATTACATTAAAGAAATTTATACGCCAAAATCTGTCTGATGAAAAAAAAAAAGGATTAAATTCTCTGAGACTGAATTTGATTGGAACGCCAATGTCAAATTCCGCGTTCTTTACTTAAACACTATTTGGTGGAGTTGCACAATGCACTGGAGCGTCGCCCACCGCAATATTTTCAAAGATTATGTATCACAGAAATCTATAATATTCAATACACCGGCGCTATCCTCCAGTAGGCACGCACGGCTGTCACACGTCGCTCGTAGCGTGGAGAGCAGAATGTTTTAAAACGTACACTTATAAAACGTGGAGCAACTTATCGTGCATAACGGTTAGCGTTGTAGTATCATGTCTAATTGAAGGCACTTTGACGACAAAGAACTAGAGCAGTGTGTTCGGCTTTCTCATTTTCATTCAAGTTTCGGTAAGTTAATACGTGACGCAACTTTCGCCGATAAAACAACACACTCCTACTCTTCCTCCTCTTTCCTTCAAAACCACTTCCGCGGTGAATGGGTCTGTTGCAAACTTTTGCTTTGCTACAGCGATTTAGAGTGCTAAATCTTCAGTAAAATCACGTGAAAAGTCTATTTGAGGTATCAGAAAGTTATAAAATGCAGTATTAAACGCACGAGAGGCGTTTAACTGAAACCCAAGATGGCGGTACAATATCGAGCAACATGTGTGCACGCACCGTGAACATCCATGATGGCCAACGTTAACAACCTCACAGCATCGGAGGTTACAAGTTTGTTTGCGTTGTGATTGGTAGTGATCGATATTGTGAGGTTGGCCATCTTGGATGTTCAAAGTGCTTGCATACGGGTTGCTCAATATTTTACCGCCATCTTGGATGTCAGTTAAATGCCTCTGGTGAGTTTGTTATTGCATTTTATGACTTTCTGCTGCCACCAATGGAATTTTAACGCGATTTTCCATGTGATTGATCAGTGATCACTTTATAGCGCTGTAGCAAAAGTTTGCAACAGACCCATTCACCCCTGATGAATTCTTGTAATTGCATCACGGCTGAACCATCAGGCTTAGAACGTTTCTCGGAGAAGCTTATGAGAAAAAAAGTTGTCTTTTTGGAGGCACTCAAGAGCTATGAAGGGAGGGGACATTCAATAAATAACTCAATTCGAGTCAACCGAGTATTATTCATCTTCGAACACACAAAAACACAACACACAAAACAAAATTCACACAAAAATTTCCCATGACCGACCAAGGACAAGAACTACTGCGACGTACAAACTACAGGGTGTTGAAAAACTGTTCCCGAATATTTAAGGAGCGGATTCTACAGGTCAAAATAAGACCTTTTTTTCCTATAAACATGTGTCCGAAAATGCCCCCCTTTTGAGCTACAGCCCCCCAAAGTTTTAAAAAATTTACGGTTTTTTTGGAATAGCGACCACTATTATGAACCAAATGTCCTAAAACTTGGCGTCTACGGGTAATTTTACGTGTAGAATCCCATTAATGACATCGAAAAATTCAGAAATTGAGTCTAACTGTACTTTTCACGCAATTTTGTACCTTTAACGGCACGAATTTTATGTTACGGATAAAAATTTTGAAGAATAATTACTGAAATCAGATGCGAAAAACCCTTAGAAAGATTTTTGGTCCTCTTTGTTTCTTTCGATACGACGCGTTTTAAGCGAGATAATCGCTGCACAGTGTGGAAAAGTCAGCGCTTTTATCATGAAAAACGGCAGTGAGTATGCAACCCGCCTCTCCGCTGCTTCTACGGGCCGGCCGCTATGGTAAAAGCGCTGACTTTTCCACACTGTGCAGCGATTATCTTGCTTAAAACGCGTCGTATCGAAAGAAACAAAGAGGACCAAAAATCTTTCTAAGGGTTTTTCGCATCTGATTTCGGTAATTATTCTTCAAAATGTTTATCCGTAACATAAAATTCGTGCCGTTAAAGGCACAAGATTGCGTGAAAAGTACAGTTAGACTCAATTTCTGAATTTTTCGAGGTCATTAATGTATTCTACACGTAAAATTACCCGTAGACACCAAGTTTTAAGACATTTGGTTTATAAAAGTGGTCGCTATTCCAAAAAAACCGTAAATTTTTTAAAACTTTGGGGGGCTGTAGCTCAAAAGGGGGTCATTTTTGGACACATGTTTATAGAAGAAAAAGGTCTTATTTTGACCTGTAGAATCCGCCCTTGAAATATTCGGGAACTGTTTTTCAACACCCTGTATAAGTTAAGATAATTAAAGTCGGCAGCAGGTATCCATGAAATGGGTCAATTGGTAACCCACTTTTTCACCCCCCCCCCCCCCCCCAATCCGAAACAACAAAACGGCCTTGCTGACGTGTGCAAGTCAACGGATTAAAACATGATTAATAATAACGAGAGCAGCGACGAATCACGTTCGCAGACAAAAGGCAAGACCGCGCGCCAGCACCGCGCCACGAGCTCATAAAAGGCCGGGCCGGGGGTCCTCAAAACACGTCAACACGATAAGGTAGATAGACAAAGTGCTCTATAGACACAGCTCGTTTCCTCGTTTGCCACGCCAGTAACCGCATCGTGAACACCCGCAACGGTTAAAACGAGCGAGAAGATAATTTAACACAGGGATTCGTCTGTCTGTCTCTCTCTCTCCCTCTCTCTCTCTCTCTCTCTCTCTCTCTCTCTCTCTCTCTCTCTCTCTCTGTCTCTCTGTCTCTCTGTCTCTCTCTCTCTCTCTCTCTCTCTCTCTCTCTCTCTCTCTCTCTCTCTCTCTCTCTCTCTCTCTCTCTCTCTCTCTCTCTCTCCCCTCCACTTTCTCTCTCCACCCATTTGAATGTGTGCGCCAGAAAAGGATGAAGAGAGGAGCTGAAGTCACAAGATGGCCCCCTCTTTACCCCATTCTAACACACGCATTCAAACGGCCAGAGAGGGAGAAAGAGAGAAAAATAGAGAGAGAGAGAGAGAGAGAGAGAGAGAGAGAGAGAGAGAGAGAGAGAGAGAGAGAGAGAGAGAGAGAGAGAGAGAGAGAGAGAGAGAGAGGAAAAACAAATTCCTGGAACCGCCCCCGAACAGATCGCCATTTAACAGGGGGTTATATCATCGAAACAATAAGTTATAATTTCTAAAAGCTCTCCCCCCCTTTTCTCTTCGCCGCACAGCCCCCGCCCCGCCACAAAAAAAGCCACCGCCACACACACATTTAACAATAACGCGAATTGTGACGCGTCCCTGCGTGTATCCCGGGCCGACACGTCACTGTACGGCCTTTGACAAAATTCTAAATTTAATATCCGTCCCCATGGCAACGCTTCCATTTAGGAGGGGGGAGCTGCGGCTGGAGCTGTTTTAAGTACACTTATCGAGTCAAAAACCACGGGAGCGCGCAATGTCGAGATACGCCGCGATTGATAGATTATTTGCGAAACGAGTCGGCGGTGAATGCGAAGCGAAATTTTGCGAGCTTTTGTTCGATTCCGTGCTCGTCGCAGAACGTACGATGGCAAAAAAGGCTTGAATTTTAAGCCACGGCCCTATTTATTAAAAAAAACAAAAACAAAACGGAAAACACCATTTGAACCTGCATCTGTAGAGCGTTTTATGCTTTTATGCAATGGGTCTGTTGCAAACTTTTGCTACAACGATTAAGAGAGTGTGATCTGATGTACAATCGCACGAAAAGTCCATTGGTGGCATCAGAAAGCCATAAAATGCAATAATAAACTCACTAGGGGCGTTTAATGAAATCCAAGATGGCGGAAAAATATCGGGCAATTTGTATGCATGCACCACGAACATCCAAGGATAGCCAACCTCACAATATCGATCACAACCAATCACAACGTAAACAAACACATACCTCTACCTCCAGAGGGGTTGTCAAAGTTGGCCATCCTTGGATGTTCACGGTGCATGCATATAGATTGCTCGATATTTATCCGCCATCTTGGATTTCATTAAACGCCTCTAGTGAGTTTATTATTGGATTTTATGACTTTCTGGTGCCACCAGTGGACTTTTCAGGCGATTTTACATCAGATTATACACTCTTAATCGTTGTAGCAAAAGTTTGCAACAGACCCAGTCGGCTGGATCCGCCCTAAACACGATCGGTTTCAGGATATTTAGTCCAACTGGCCATTACGACTTTTAAATCCTGAAAACCCTTCTTCCCTTCCCTTAAATCCTTTTTAATAATTTGAGTGCATGAACTATAAAAGCGCTGATGGTAGTAACTGTGTGAAAAAATGAGTTCCGATAAGAAGATAAATATAATTTTAAAGAAAAGTCATGACTTTTGAACCATTAAATTTGTCCAAACGCAGTCATGGCTGTCATCAAATACCTAAAATGGCCAACAGTTTTTTAGCCGAATAAAACTGCAGGTCAACATTTCCTACCGTGACAGTCCAATGAAGAGGGATGGTCTTGTAATTTAGTAGTGACGCATGGCGGTGAAAACTGGAGAACGAGCAAATATATTGCGCACTTTTAACTACATCATTACTTTACGCAGTGCTTTAACAGAAGAGACTGCATTTTTAGTGACCATAAATGTTCGCTACGAAAGATAAGTAAGTCAATGGTGTATGTGAGTGTGTCATCGTGGAACTTTCCAGAACAAAAGAAGTTCATAGGCGCAATATTTTCCGCGAGTCTGCAGCAGTATGTGCGTCCTCCACAACGAACGGCACTATTCTAAATAGTGATTGGTGCTGAAAAGCGATTCCTATGCGCCACTTTGAAAATTTGGATCGTATGGACGAGAGCGAGTGAGATATGGAGCATTTGTTTGGAACCAATTTTTTCCGTGACGTCACACTAAACAGGTCTATAACAACCAACGAGCTAAACAATTAATGTAATTACCTATAGAGTGGCAGTCTAATAGGTACCCTGCGTAACCTGACGTGGAAAATGTTTAGGTTAGGGTTAAGGATTCGTAATTTTCCCTATCTCTCTTTCCCAGGTGTACTTTTGCTGTGTTTAAAATACATGGGAAGATAAAAGGGATATATAATGCTAACCTAAAAATCCTCCGAGTAGATCATGCGAGTTACCCATTAGACTGCCACTCTAGAGGAATGTATAGCTCATTTAGTAATAACTGAATGGCAGCGGCATGGCTGCGGTGCGGTTAGCAAAAATAAACGCTAGGAATTTACCGGTTTAATAGCGGTGTTCACCTTCAATTTCACGGGTAGGCAAAATTATGACTGCCATGTAGGAATAGTTAACTATTCAAACTTTAATGGCATAACTTGTTAGCAATGAGGATGACAATTTAATTAATAGTATGTACAAGATGAGGATTTAGGGAATTGTCGGAAAGAGCCCCTCCAATATACAGAGTAGATGAATGAGAATCGTCACGCACGCAGGAATTAATGAGAGGAAAATATTAAATGTGTTTTTCTTAAATAAATTTTATCTATCGTAAATGCTTGAATAGATAAATCTAAGTTCATACCAACTTTAGGAAAGAAAGATGAAGTTTTCGACAGTATTTAGCTCACGTGGCTAAACAGCCCACTTCAAGGGGCCGCAAAAGAAGGCCCACGAGAAAAAAATTGATGAGGCCTGACTTATGAGCGATTTTTGTTTTTTTTTTTGTTTATGTTTTTGTTTTTGTTTTTTTTTCCAGGCGTTTGTCATATTTTAATTTTATTATTCCCACTCAAGGATTCGCAAATAAGTTCTAACTGCTCAAGTTGCGAGCATTGTAAAGGAAAGGAAAGATACATATAAACAAAATCTTGCGGAGTGACATTTTTGAAGGGCATAAAAATGTCAAATTCCGAAATTAGAGAAATTTCTGTGAAGGGTAAAATTTCCTCGTGCTGGAAGGGGGGGGAGAGTCCCTCCCCCACGACTTCTATAGAGAGGCTTTACATTTCGGGATGCCCATGAAAAAATCTCCCCCCGGGGGGCAAGGGGGGTCCGTGAGTTCTCTGCTATTGGGTGCCAAATTCAGACATCACTACAAATCAATAGGGGGGGGGGATTATCGCAACAATGCCCGGTATGTCGACTGGTCTATTTTTACAGCGTATGTTTTGGCCGTTAAGGCTGCATTTTTTACATTCTCAGGAGCGATGTTTGCTACGTTCGATAATCCATGAAACGTGTAGTGAGGTTCCATCTTTCGTAAAGAAAGCGCTTGTTTCAACTACATTATCTCTTAGAAAAAGAAAAAGAAAAAAAGAGGGAAAAAAATGTTTCTTTGTTATAAAAGTGAACTGTAGAGTACCAGACAGAAAGTAAAGAGGCATCAGCGGACGTTTTGACTAATGGGAAAAATAGGCATAGCCAAGATGTGAGAAAGCACGACCTATACAAGACAATAAAATCATTGTTTTGCCGTGCAGAAGTTTAAAAATGGATGATCTCGACTAGAGAACCAAAGGGGTCCAACCTCATTTATATACTCTGAGTCTGTAGATCATCCAGGAAGACGAGGAGACAAGCGAGCGGAAAGCTATTAATACGGGAAAAATTTCGAGGAAGGGGGGGGGCGGGGAGGGGGTTGCAAAAATTGAGCTTAACCATGCTACACAAGTGAGACATGATTTTCAATGGCATTGATGAATGGACATTTTACGTGCGACGGCCAGAGTCGGACAGTTAGTGAATCACAGCCATTGATGTAAAAATGAATTTTTAAACTTAACGTAAGCGTTCTATTAAAGAATACACTTAAATCTATATCTACTTAAAGTTCTACATGCTCCCGCTGGTTTAAAACTACAGGGCGCTGAGTTTTAAGTGTCTTTTTTGCGTAAAAACGGCGGTTCCAATTTTTAAAATTGGTAGTAGATAAACTATTATAATATCTATATATTAAAGGTGGTTTTTGTGATTACGTCAGCCAATAGAAAAGTTCATCAAGAGCGCCAAACTATCTCTTTTAAATCTTAATTACCCATGAGTGACCCCCCACGTATAAGTACTGGTATCTCGCTACCATCGCTAAAGTGATGTACATTGTACATCTAGAAAACACGTTTAACACGTTTAGTGAACACGTTTGGCAGAATTAAATTTTTTGCGTCAAATTATCAAGACAAACACACAAAAATGTCCCAAAACCAGTATCCGTAAAAGGTGTTGGCCAAGTAAGAGAGATGGCAGTTTTAGAAACGCAAAAATTTTGACAGTCAAGATACAAGCGGAGCACAAAAGATTGCTTTGATTACACTAGGATTTTCCAACCATCTCGAATTCTTGACTGTCGAAACTTTTGCGGTAGATAATACATAATACATGGTTTGAGAGAAAGAGAAATAGTTTGGTCCGCTGTAGTCTGTGCAGCCATGTCGACATCATCGCGAAAAGAGATTCAAAAATGGCTGTGACTCAACGGCGCTAAACTAAGGCCAATAGCTCGTTCGAGTGATGACGTCACAACACTGGATAAATCAATAGGTTCTAGTAAACAAAAATCAGGGTGAGAGTAAAATACGTATACATATTCGATTTGTTTGGAATGTGTTTGATAAGTTGCCGCGTTGTGTAACGTCAAGTTAATCCAAGTCATTTTTCCCCCGATTTTTTCCTCAAAAAAGGGTCAAAATTGAAAATGAATTGAAAATCTTCGAAAAATGATTATATACTTACACACACTATCAGTTTTGAATGAAAACTAGTCCTTCAGAGGCTTCACGGAAAAAAAACTACGGTGAAAATAACCATACGGATACCTGATTTTGGCACCTGCTAGATGTTATGGTAATGTTAACCAGAAGTATACTATGTTTTGACTAGGTACTAGGTGATGTTACCTAATTGCATGTCGAATTTACTCAAAGTATCGGTAAATGTACCATATTTCTGGTCAAGTTTACCATAACATCTAACAGGTGCCAAAATCAGGTATCCGTATGGTTATTTTCTCTAATCTTTTTTTTCCGTGTTTCCTCTGACGGAATTTTCCTTGCACCGAGATTCCAGTGGGTGAAAAATTAGATGCGAACTGGTGTAGGAGTAGCGTAGCTGCACTGATGTTGAGCTAAAATGAGTAAATCACCAATAAATTAGATTTGCCCATTATCGACCATTTCACGCCTTTATTTATGAGGTCATTACTGTAACGGCCAGAGGAATAATAACGACCCCTCCCCCCCTCCATCACAGGTCGATGCGCACAATTTAATTGTTGCACATCTCGATTAAAATTGTCTGGAATGGGAAAATCTGGGATAGAAGTGAGGGATGGGTGGGTGGGTGGGTGGGTGGGCTGGGTCGGTGGGTGGGTGGCTATATTGAGGGGGGAGGATAGTGTAAATGTGTTTGACCGGAAATGCAGCAGACGTGGCCCTGCCGCCTCCGTGGTCGGAAACGACCAATACTCAATACTGGATGCAAGTTAACATGTTTGCAGAAGGATAGGATAATTTTCAGGCCCCGCTAACCCCGAACAAGCTACCGCCCTAAATGTACCGGCTGCAGAGTGCAGAGTATAGAATTGAAGAACGGAAAGCGGCGCGGGGGGGGAGAGGAGGGGGTAGAGAGGGAGGGATGAGTGGGCTGTGTGGGGTGTTGGGGGAGGGAGGAGTGCAAAACCACGCCACACGCTCGGCTTTCATAAACTCGCTGCGCGAAATTACATCTAACGAGACTGTATACAGTGTAGTGTATATGACACGTGGCACGTGCCCCCCGCCCCTTCTCGCTGCAAGTTCAACCTGTGGCAAAGGTTATTTTGAATATTTACTAAGTACTACAGCAATCTCGCGAGTAAGTGATGAACAAAGATGATTATCACGCTCGCTACTTCGGACGGAAAGGAGGCCATTTTAGGCGTAGTTGTGGGAAGGTCCCTTAATTTCCAAGTGTTCCTTAAAATGAGATAAGCTTGGTAGCGCTCGTTTAAGAGGTTAAGGCGAAGATGAACCGATAATCTATTGAATTTTTCCAACGGTATATCTCATATTGTATGATAGTATCGAGTGATCATTAACTAGAGATCTATGGATTTTCACTAAATACAACAGTTCAAAACCACCAAGTCAATATCCCATGTCACACTGATAGTCAGGGAAAAAAAGAATGTCAGACGAAACCTGGAGCTAGGCTACCCGCAATACTTATGTCAATGAATTCAAGCATTTCAGGAGGCCTATCAAAGGAAAAATCTAAGGAGTCGTGAACGACAGAACTTATACATATGTCACACACTCAAACGTGTCTAAACATATGGTTTGCAGTATGTGAGCGCTGCACTATGGTCTAGAAACCCGTATTTCTGGCCTAAAATGGGAAAAATGACTTTCAAAAACATGTTTCCGGTTGTTTGTATCGTAATCTACATCATCTGATGTATCTAGAATGGCCATAGTATAATTTTTTCAGTGGCGCTCGTCGGCGATTCCGTCGCCGCAAAGGTGCGCACCTCGCAGGTAAGTAACTGAACGCGTCAACGTCGGTTATGTGTCATTTATTTTGAAAGTGTCACAGCAGCTGATTGAAGCATGTTAGAATAATTATTGGACATGGATCTTGAAGCTAAAAGCAAGGGCTTTCCATTTTTTTTTTAGTCCCATTTATCAATTTTGATTTTTTACTCTTGATTTTAAGCTCCGAATGGACTACCTTCAGTAATTAATGAAACGATTACTTCTTAAAGTTCAAGTAAAGTTTTAAAAAAAGCTACACGACACTACACGCTCTATATGGCGTCAAAATGTTCCTTGGATCTTCTTCTTTTCAGGCCTTATATTGCTTGTTGCCAAATCTTGCCACATTTCAATATTTTTTCACTTTTTTACAGGTATGTCGTGTTGATTTTGAGCTCCGAATGGATTACCTTCAGTAGTAAATAAAACAATTACTTCTAAAAGTCCGAGTAAAGTTTTAAAAAAATACACTACACGCTCTAAATGGCATCAAATTGTTCCTCAGATCTTCCTCTTTCCAGGCCTTTTATTGCTTTTGGCCCTAATCTTGTCACATTTCAAAAAAATTTCACTTTTTCAGAGGTATGTCATGTTGATTTTGAGCTCCAAATGGCCTACCTTCAGTGGTGAATAAAACAATCCTTCTAAAAGTTCAAGTTAAGTTTTAAAAAAAAACTACAGTACACTACACGCTCTAAATGGCGTCAAAATGCCAGTGGCGTAGATATAGGCCCCGCTGACCCCGCCGCGCCGGGCGGGAAGGCGCACTAAGGTCCCAAAAAAAAATCCTAGGCGGTCAAAAATATATTCGTTAAAAGCCCCGAAAATAACTATTCCAGCTACTGTAGGTGATATTAGGGGGTTTGTTTAGCAAGGTATTTACCCCTGGTTTGTCATATATCAATCGGAGGAAATTATTAGGTGGAACCTTAATTCCTGTGATGTCATGTCTTTGTATTTTTGACCACCTAGGACACGATTTGGATCCATCGTGAGCCGCAACGTTTCGTGGGGGGCGCAAAAATTTTGAGAAGAGGGTGAGGAAGAGCGAAAAGTAGAAAAGGAAAGGAAAATGGAAAAAAGAGGAAAGGAAAAGGAGAACAGGAATGAAAAGAGAAGAGATTGAGAAAAGTAGAAGCTATACTCCTTGAAGAATCGAACGATTCTTCAATATTGCTCCAAGCTTTCTTACGAGTCGATATATCATGACAGTCGGACCTCAGTTACGGTGCATCAAACGCGATTTTTTGGGAGCAATTTTAAGGCATTTCGCGCTTGATGTTTCTTTACTCCAATTATTGATATATTTTTTAAGTTTTATCATTGTGAATAAATAAACCAAATTTTCTAGATTAATTTAAAATAATTTTTGAAGAAAGGTATTTTTCCGACAGAGGCTCCAACTTGTGCGGATTTGAGGGGGAGGGGAAGCTCCACGGACGCGGTCGATTTTTCCTTCAAAAAGAGGGGCGCAGCATTCGAATAGGCGGGGGAGGGAGAACACGCTCAGCTAGCTATACTACTGTCTACTCGTAAGTCTGTTTTCCCACTATAAAATAACATTGGCGGTGCCCCGGAAGAGCAGAGGGAACGATCTGATGAGCCCTGCGCCTTGTCAACGGTTAAAAGCCCACCAAAACGACAGGTCTGCCCGTAAATCTGTTTTCCCATTTAAAATAACATTGGCGGTGCCCCGGAAGAGCAGAGGGAACGATCTGATGAGCCGTGCGCCTAGTCAACGATTAAAAGCCCACCAAAAAGACAGAACTGCTCGTAAGTCTGTTTTCCCATTTAAAATAACATTGGCGGTGCCCCGAAGAGCAGTGGGGACGTTTTGATGAGCCCTGCGCCTTGTCAACGGTTAAAATCCCACAAAAACGACAGGTCTGCTCGTAAGTCTGTTTTCAAATTTAGAATAACATTGGCGGTGCCCGGAAGAGCAGAGGGGACGTTTTGATGAGCAATGCGCCTAGTCAACGATTAAAAGCCCACCAAAATGACAGGTCTGCTCGTAAGTCTGTTTTCCCATTTAAAATAACACAGGCGTAGTCCGGGAAGAGCAGATGGAACGTTTTGATGAGCCCTGCGCCTTGTCAACGGTTAAAAGCCCACCAGAACGACAGGTCTGCTCGTAAATCTGTATTCCCATTTACAACAACATTGGCGGTGCCCGGGAAGAGCAGAGGAGACGTTTTGATGAGCCCTGCGCATAGTCAACGATTAAAAGCCCACCAAAATCACTGGTCTGCTCGTAAGTCTGCTTCCCGATTAAAATAACATTGGCGGTGCCCTGAAAGAGCAGAGGGGACGTTTTGATGATCCCAGCGCATAGTCCACGGTTAAAAGCACACCAAAACGACAGGTCTGCTCGTAAGTCTGTTTCCGATTTAAAACAACATTAGCGGTGCCCGGAGAGAGCAGAGGGGACGTTTTGATGACCCCTGCGCATAGTCAACGATTAAAAGCCCACCAAAATGACAGGTCTGCTCGTAAGTCTGTTTTCTTATTTAAAATAACATTGAAGGTGCCCCGGAAGAGCAGAGGGGACGTTTTGGTGAGCCCTGCGCCTTGTCAACGATTAAAAGCCCACCAAAACGGCAGGTCTGCTCGTAAATCTGTGTTCCCATTTAAAATAACATTGGCGGTGCCCCGGAAGAGCAGAGGGGACGTTTCGATGAGCACTGCGCCCTGTCAACGATTAAAAGCCCACCAAAATTACAGGTCTGCTCGTAACTCTGTTTTCCCATTTAAAATAACATTGGCGGTGCCCGGGAAGAGCAGAGGGGACGTTTTGGCGAGCCCTACGCCTTGTCAACGATTAAAAGCCCACCAAAACGACAGGTCTGCTCGTAAATCTGTTTTCCCATTGAAAATAACATTGGCGGTGCCCCGGAATAGCAGAGGGGACGTTTCGATGAGCCCTGCGCCCTGTCAACGATTAAAAGCCCACCAAAATGGCAGGTCTGCTCGTAAGTCTGTTTTCCTAATTAAAATAACATTGGCGGTGCACGGGAAGAGCAGAGGGGACGTTTTGATGAGCCCTGCGCCTTGTCAACGATTAAAAGCCCACCAAAATGACAGGTCTGCTCGTAAGTCTGTTTTCCCATTTAAAATAACATTGGCGGTGCTCCGGAAGAGCAGAGGGGACGTTTTGATGAGCAATGCGCCTAGTCAACGATTAAAAGCCCACCAAAATGACAGGTCTGCTCGTAAGTCTGTTTTCCCATTTAAAATAACACAGGCGTAGTCCGGGAAGAGCAGAGGGAACGTTTTGATGAGCCCTGCGCCTTGTCAACGGTTAAAAGCCCACCAGAACGACAGGTCTGCTCGTAAATCTGTTTTCCCATTTACAACAACATTGGCGGTGCCCGGGAAGAGCAGAGGAGACGTTTTGATGAGCCCTGCGCATAGTCAACGATTAAAAGCCCACCAAAATGACTGGTCTGCTCGTAAGTCTGCTTCCCGATTAAATTAACATTGGCGGTGCCCTGGAAGAGCAGAAGGGACGTTTTGATGATCCCAGCGCCTAGTCCACGGTTAAAAGCCCACCAAAACGACAGGTCTGCTCGTAAGTCTGTTTCCGATTTAAAACAACATTGGAAGTGCCCGGGAAGAGCAGAGGGGACGTTTTGATGACCCCTGCGCATAGTCAACGATTAAAAGCCCACCAAAATGACAGGTCTGCTCGTAAGTCTGTTTTCTTATTTAAAATAACATTGGCGGTGCCCGGGAAGAGCAGAGGAGACGTTTTGGTGAGCCCTGCGCCTTGTCAACGATTAAAAGTCCACCAAAACGGCAGGTC
This sequence comes from Trialeurodes vaporariorum, assembly GCA_011764245.1. NCBI lineage: Eukaryota > Metazoa > Arthropoda > Insecta > Hemiptera > Aleyrodidae > Trialeurodes > Trialeurodes vaporariorum. Next base: position 81,193,912 of record VMOF01000002.1, on the reverse strand, counting down.
TGCTCGTAAATCTGTGTTCCCATTTAAAATAACATTGGCGGTGCCCCGGAAGAGCAGAGGGGACGTTTCGATGAGCACTGCGCCCTGTCAACGATTAAAAGCCCACCAAAATTACAGGTCTGCTCGTAACTCTGTTTTCCCATTTAAAATAACATTGGCGGTGCCCGGGAAGAGCAGAGGGGACGTTTTGGTGAGCCCTGCGCCTTGTCAACGATTAAAAGCCCACCAAAACGGCAGGTCTGCTCGTAAATCTGTTTTCCCATTGAAAATAACATTGGCGGTGCCCCGGAATAGCAGAGAGGACGTTTCGATGAGCCCTGCGCCCTGTCAACGATTAAAAGCCCACCAAAATGGCAGGTCTGCTCGTAAGTCTGTTTTCCTAATTAAAATAACATTGGCGATGCCCGGGAAGAGCAGAGGGGACGTTTTGATGAGCCCTGCGCCTTGATAACGGTTAAAAGCCCACCAAAACGACAGGTCTGCTCGTAAGTCTGTTTTCTTATGTAAAATAACATTGGCGGTGCCCGGGAAGAGCAGAGGGGACGTTTTGGTGAGCCCTGCGCCTTGTCAACGATTAAAAGCCCACCAAAACGGCAGGTCTGCTCGTAAGTCTGTTTTTCCATTTAAAATAACATTGGCGGTGCCCCGGAAGAGCAGAGGGGACGTTTTGATGAGCCCTGCGCCCTGTCAACGATTAAAAGCCCACCAAAATGGCAGGTCTGCTCGTAAGTCTGTTTTCCCATTTAAAACAACATTGGCGGTGCCCCGGAAGAGCAGAGGGGACGTTTTGATGAGCCCTGCGCATAGTCAACGATTAAAAGCCCACCAAAATGACTGGTCTGCTCGTAAGTCTGCTTCCCGATTAAAATAACATTGGCGGTGCCCTGGAAGAGCAGAGGGGACGTTTTGATGAGCCCTGCAAGTTGTCAACGATTTAAAGAACAACAAAAAGACAGGTCTGCTCGCAGTGGCGTAGCTAAAGGCCCCGCTGACCCCGTCGCGACGGGGCGCGGGACGGGCGGGCGCGGGACGCGTCGGGCGGGAGAGCGCAACGCTGGGGGGTGGGGGGGGGCGCAAAAATTTTGAGAAGAGGAAGAGGGAGAGCGAAAAGGAGAAGGAAAATGGAAAAAAGGAATGGAAAAGGAAAGGAAAAGGAGAACAGGAAAGAAAAGAGAACAGATTTAGAAAATTAGAAGCTATACTCCTTGGAGAATCGCACAGTTCTTCAGTATTGCTCAGAGCTTTTTTACGGGTCGATATATCATGACAGTCGGACCTCAGTTACGGTGCCTCGAACGCGATTTTTTGGGTGCAATTTTAAGGCATTTCGCGCTTGATCTTTCTTCACTCCAATTAGTGATATATTTTTTAGGTTTTATCATTGTGAATAAATAAATAAAAATGTTTACATTACTTTACAATAATTTTTAAAGAAAGGTATTTTTCCGACAAAGGCTAAAATCAAGTAAAAAAAAATTAAATAAAAAAACTAAAGTCTTAAAATTCACTGTACGGGTGTATGGAGCCCGGTGCGTCAAAGAAAATTTAAATAAAAAAACTAAAGTCTTAAAATTCGTTTTAAAAAAAAGTCGTAAAAAAACGTTTATTGCCATCTGCATACAGCTTATGAAAACAAAACTTATGATTATTTATCACAATTAGGTCCTTATTCCGTTCACTTCTTATTTTTTGGAAATTAAACGACATGATAAACGGGCAAACGGGCTCGGCGCGGTAACGGTCTGTCAAATACTAAACACAATAACAATGACAAAAAAAAAAAAAAAAAAAAAAAAACCGGCCAGAATAACACTAAATAGCCAGCCACCGCTAATTCAAAATAAGCCAATCGCAGGACGCTGATGGGTGATGGATTCTGTTAGAGTTGAATGAAAAGGTTACAGAATTTGAATCATCGTTCCAAAAATACTCTTTTTGAGACGATTTAAGGTCAACGAATGCCGATAGAAGATTCGGGGACAGTGTCGCTTCTTAGAAGCGGCTTCTATTAGGAAGTGATCTTTATTATCAGAGTACAATCATTCTGTACGCGCTGTCTAGCGGAGTCAACGACCGCTGTCCGAGCATCTTGATTTTGTATTTCTTATCAACTTACTATTCGAACTATTATTTATTCCTTAAACTTGTTGTTGCGACGTTGCCATTTTCTTTCATTTACTCGACACCGGGAGGGAATCGGAAATCGGAGCTCGTCACGGGAGGGAATCGGAATCGGGAGGGAATCTTGGGAGGGAATCGGGCAACTCCCCTGGAAAATGCTCCTTAATAAATTCTCCCTGTTCCAACCTTTTATTGCTTTTCGCCACATCTTGCCACATTTCAATATTTGTTCACATTTCCTGAGATATGTCGTGTTTCTCACGAAGTGTTATTTCAAAGGGGTCCATCCAGCTACCATCCAGTGCCTCCCCCCCTCAGAAATGAATGAAACTTTCAGGGATGATAGAGCTAAGCGTCAGCTTTCAGAATATCTGCAGTTTTTTTTTTTAATTTGGTCAACTGGAAGCGGGGGGGGGGCAGGGGGTCAAAGTCAAAACCTTCAATGCTCCATAACTTTTGAACGAAAAGAGATATTGACGTGAACTTTGCGCCAAAAGATGCGTATTTTAAAGATCTTTCGATTGATAAGCTATAATGTTTAGTTTTTAATCTTTTTTTGCCATTTTTTTGATTTTTGAAGTTTTCAAAAATTCGTTTTTTGAGTTTGAAAAATATGCGCAATGTAGTAATCTGAACAAAAAACTTTTGTGAAAAAAACTGATTTTATAAGCTTTCAGCACAGAATACTCTAATCAGAACGGAAACTCTAATTCATTTTGAAACATTCTTTACTTCGGGCCGCCATGTTCGAAAGTGAGCATCTTCGGCAATCTTCGGCAGATCTTCGGCAACTGGCCGAGTTGTGATCATAAGCGTCGGTAGACGCAGACGGCAAGTCAGGTAACCCCACCCTACTACCACCCTCTCTACGACCTGACAAGTCTGCGGTGCGTAAACGCTTATAATTACAGAAATTATTTCATTCCCCCAAACCGTGCCTTGATATGATCCTGTAGCGAAAAAACTACGCAACCAAACACATCAAACTTGGTCTTATTTTAACCAGCGTGTTCTGTGCTCGTGCCTTTTTTTTGTTTGAACGCAATCCGTCTAATATTTATTGAGAAATGATAAAAAAACTAAATTTCTCATTATAACAGCTATTTCAAACTACGCGGTAACTCTACTCTCATTGGCTACTGCCTTTTAGTATTTGAGATCGCCGCGAGAATCGACGCTTCATCGTCAGTCAACAACAACTGCACATCATTTCAAAACAAAAACATTTCTCCCTGCTTTGACACTTTTGAAATAAACTCGTTACAAATACATGAGTGATACAAGTGATTATTGTTTCAATTGCAACGGAGGCCGTGAATTACGAAATTTGTCCTCTTCAGTTCTTCTTTTTAAATAAATGTACCAAACATCTTTTCTAGTTATTTCTTTTGTGTGCTTCTAATTTGTTGTATGCACGCGTATAGTAAAGGTTGGTTTGCTCTCACAGTTAGGTACTTTTGCATATTCATTTATTTAATAACTATTCTAGCTCTGAAGCTGAAAGTATTCGAATTTGGGCATAACCGCGGAGCTTCATTTTCCACTTCATTGCTTACAAATGCAACACCCGAGTACCGTAATACTGTTGATTACTGGAGGGAGAGTAGTTTCTGATGTGTTTACAGCACCTTTGTGATTTTAGCACAGAATTATACAATGTATTATTCTGTGATTTTAGTATAATTATTCATAAGCAAGTAGTGACAAAAGTTCTTTGCTGTGTACTTGCAGAGTTTACAACTGATCTGTTTATTTGATGAGAACTGGTAGTGACAGTAACATTATTTTCCTTATTTTCCAGTGGCGGACCGGCCAGTGGCGGACTAGCTAATGGCGGATCGGCCAGCGGCGGACCGGCCAGTGGCGGACCGGCCAGCGGCGGACCGACCAGCGGCGGACCGGCCAGCGGCGGACTAGCCAATGGCGGATCGGCCAGCGGCGGGGCGGATCGGCCAGCGGCGGGGCGGATCGGCCAGCGGCGGGGCGGATCGGCCAGCGGCGGGGCGGATCGGCCAGCGGCGGACCGGCCAGTGGCGGACCGACCAGCGGCGGATCGGCCAGCGGCGGACCGGCCAGTGGCGGACCGGCCAGCGGCGGACTAGCCAATGGCGGATCGGCCAGTGGCGGACCGGCCAGCGGCGGACTAGCCAATGGCGGATCGGCCAGCGGCGGACCGGCCAGTGGCGGATTATCCAGAGGCGGATCGGCCAGCAACGGACTAGCCCGTGGCGAATCGGCCAGCGGCGGACCGGCCATCGGCGGACCGGCCAGCGGCGGACCGGCCAGTGGCGGATCGGCCAGCGAGTAGGTTAGCATATGGATCAGGGAAAAGAAAGGGAAATGAGACTGTGGTCCCTATCGTAAAATAAGCACCCGAGAGGCTATGTAAAAGTTGTCAGCTGATGGATAACAACTGTTGCTTTTATTTGTGGAATGAGAAACTGGAATTCTACAAGCTAAAACCAGAGTATATCCCATCAAAAACCTTTTCAGGTGCAAGCAGACGGCATCAGGTAATTAGGTCTGTCACAAAAAGCCGTTCCAATGCATCCACTCAAAGATATGATATGATGGGAACGGCAAGTCTCCCCCAAGTGGGCATCCAGCAGGGCAACTGTTAATCATTTTTCAAAATCAACACTATCCATCTGCGGCGAATTTAGTGAAGGAAAAACTTTGAGGGATGTATTTCTTTATTTTTTATTTTCAAACGCAAAAACTTGCCGCCGTTCATCGCCTTAAAAAAGAAAAAAATCAATTAAGTATTATTTTTTTTTTTAAGGCGATGAACGGCGGCAAGTTTTTGCGTTTGAAAATAAAAAATAAAGAAATACATCCCTCAAAGTTTTTCCTTCACTAAATTCGCCGCAGATGGATAGTGTTGATTTTGAAAAATGATTAACAGTTGCCCTGCTGGATGCCCACTTGGGGGAGACTTGCCGTTCCCATCATATCATATCTTTGAGTGGATGCATTGGAACGGCTTTTTGTGACAGACCTAATTACCTGATGCCGTCTGCTTGCACCTGAAAAGGTTTTTGATGGGATTGGTTGTATAGCCTAAAAAAGCATGTCCGCCATCTTGAGAAGTGAGTAGGCACAGTTGCCAGTTTGTGCCCGTAAATTCCAAATCTTGTTTCCATTGGCTCTTATGGGAGTTTCCCTTCTGATTGTATTATTCTGTGCTTTCAGATGGCGTAAACCGCGATGCCGAGGAACGTTTCGTTCAAGAGTTATGACCGCACAAAGTTTCAAATCTAGGTCAAAAATTGGGCTTTGCCGACTTTCGATTCTACAAACAAATTTGTTGCTCCACCGATAATTGATGAAATTCATTGAAACTTAAAGGAAGGATTTCTTTTGGGTCGCTGGATTCATTTTTTATATTAGTTTTACAAAATTCCCAAATCCAAGATGGCCGCCAATAAGTATGACTTCAGAGAGTCACATCTAGTGAAATTTGGCAACAACGCATTTTTCCATTCAGACCAATGTAAAATAATCGATTTATGGTGAAGAAATCCTCTGTTGCTTCACCAAGAATCAAATTTTAAATCAAATAAATGGCAAAAAACATAGTCATCAGATTTCACGAGCCACCTCTGGCTGCCGCCATCTTGGATTTGCAATTTTTGCAAAAAGTTCCTTCAAATTCGTGTTCAGCGATCCAAAAAACATAAGTCCCCTAAGTTTTAAGAAGATCTGGTCATTCCCTGATTTAAGGCCACAAATTTGGGTTCCCAGACCATAAAGCGCGGGTGTGCAAAGCAAATATTAGCAACAAATGGAATCACGCGATGAACGGTGACCAATCAGAACTTGCAACAAACCACTCCGCACGTGTGAGAGGGGCTAAAATCTCGGACAAGTTCTGTATCGCTTTGACGGAATGAAAACTAAGAATTCGCCAAAGATTATCGGTTGAGCTCTGCCATATTATTACTCCTGAGTATAGCTCTGTAGACTTTTTGACCATGCCCATTCGTTACAAAGTGAGAATTGCAGCGCGCGCGTGTAAACGACTTCTGTACTTTTTTTCGTAGGTAGGTTTCCCGCAATACAAACTGTTCAGCACAGAAAGAGCAGTATAAGGTTACACCCAACTATCCGCTTTGGCCTTTATCCGAGTCCTTGCTCCTCAAATTTTGTGTTTTGCCAAACTATCAGTGGCGTCGCGTGCAGTTTGGCATCAATGTATTATATCCATTTAAGCTCATGTAAAAGATCGAAATTAGGGGGTGCACAGTGCACAAGAAAAATGCGATATATTTAACGAGTTTAAATGGAGCTGTTGCATTGTTGCCAGGTGGCACGCGACGTCACTGAAAAATATCAACAAATATTGAGTCGTCTTGACATTCTAGTTACTATATAGTTCCCCGTGTGTTCTTACATCTTCAGTGGGTTCGGTACCTACTTTGACGCGACTTTGGTTACTTTAACGCGAGGAAAGAGAGTTAGAGAGGAGTCATTTTTCGCTTTCTGATCATATTTTTTCTATTATTAATTATTTTTCCTCTTCCAACATTATTCAGTTTCGCTTACATCGCCACGTTTTGCACGAAGGTAGCATTCTTCATCATTTCCTGACTCTTGCGGCAAGTTGAGCAAAGATTATGCCAAAGCGGTCGTACAGTGGATTAAAAGGCGGACGTTTCTGGACATGTAAAGTCCACAGTATTGGGCTCCAGAAAATGACCAGTGTATAACACATATTATAATGTAGCTAAGGACAAGCATCACTCCAATTTGTCGAGCGATATGGCTTGAGATATGGAAAAAGCCAGACACGAGTCGATTATTATTATTACACTGCCCCTCAATAATATCGCATACATGTCTGGTCGTTTTTGGAAATCCTCAGTCGTTGCTGAAAAAATCCCAATGGTGCCTTTTTTTTTATGCACCCTGTACAGTAATAATAATGCAGGTGAAAAAAGTAGAGAGGAATAACACTCACAATCAGATCTCATATACACTTTGGCCATGCGCCCACAGCCACAGGGGAGTGGGTTAAATAGGGGGATGGGGGGATGGGAGGGGCGAGACTCACTTGAGAGGCTTACGACTGAAATATAGTAATGAAATCAATTATGAAAAATTCAAAAGCAATTTTTTCTCCCCGCCCCCTCCCCACTATCCAGACAGTTAAAATGTGAATGCTATACTTTCATAAACAATTTAATAGATAATTGATAGAAAGCTCACTGATCGGCTCAGTTCAGCAACGTTGCCAAATGTACGACTTCATGCCCCTTTTGAATCAATGAAAAATGTCTGACTTTAAACAGCAAGCTACGACATACAAGCCGTACGGCGTGCATTTAAAATTTACTATCAAACGAACAGACCAAAAATTAAAAAAAAATTAAAAAAACAACCGTTGAGATCTTAACCGACACCACTCTAGTATGTAAGTATATACTTAATAAAAATAACGTTCAGAAACACGTTTTTTTTTTTAAAAAAAAAAGGACCATTTATAGTCTACAGCTTACTTTAGCCTACATAAAAGAGGATAAGGGGTCCAATCAGATCAGAGCACTGGCGCAACCAGGATATCTTCCATCTCTCTCATTTCCCATTTGAATGTATGAGTAGGAAAAGGACAGAAGGAGGGGGTTTTATCCCTTTGTCCATCCTTGTCTAACATACGTTTCTTAATGGAGAAAAGAGAGAGATGAAGAAACTCTCGGATGCGCTACTGGATCAGAGTATAATTCCGTGAGGTTTTAACTCCCCGGATGTGCTCACTAATCATCAGCGTGCAGGACTGTGGTCACGACTCACGAGAGGATGTAACATTATTTGATCCCTGGACTTAAAAGGGTAAACTATATTAATTTCTGTTCCTATAACGATGACCAGAAAATAAAATTGAATTAACGTCAGTACAGCGAAGCGCGTAATCTGGCATTTTAGAATTTTGTCCATTTGAACCCATGGAAAAGATCGCATCCTTGCCACATACCGTCAACACTCAACAGTTCGATAATTTTCATGAATTTGAATGGACAGATTCACTGACTGGTGATTAAGTTGACGGATTACACGATTCGCCACTGATACTCACTGTGCGCCGCGCTGTTTCGAACCACGAAAGTCAAGCAAACCTGAACACTCGGTGACTGAAGGAAGTGGTGGATGATGCTCTCAAGTTTTTTTTTTTAAAAAATTAAAAAAAAAAAACAAAAAGATCAGATAAAAGAACTAAAAAATGCTTAGTAGTATTTATTCAGTTTCTTTCTGGGTTCCATCATCAGACAAAAATTACTCCTGTTCTATTTCGCTCGCGTGCACCCAAGAAAGCGAAACTGATCTTCGTTCGCGCTCCGAGCTATAGAAGGAAAATCCATACAAATTCGTAGAAACATGAGCAGAAGTGGAGAGGGGGGAGGGTGCACAGACAGGAAATTAAACCAACTACAAACCTGCAATTACACTGCAGTTTCACGAATCTGCGCTTAAAAAAAAAAAAAAAAACAACGACTCAATTTTTGTAAACGAACAGAGGAGATTTAGCGATTTAAAAATTTCGACGAGCTTGCAAAAAGTACTGGTTCGCATCCATTGAATTCGTGGAAACTGGGCAGAAAAAATACCAAGGCGAGAATTCCAATTGGTAGAAAAGTTGATTCCGACGTTCAGCAATCGTATACCCTCTTTAATTAACTGCGCAAAAAAAATGCGAAATCCCATTCAGTCAACTCAACTGAAGCGATCTGTAGCGTTGACTACGTCCGCAAAGCACATCAAAGCGCATTTCCAAAGGTAAATAAAGCAACAGATCTAAACTCATTGTTGATCACCTGACTGATGCGTTTTGACGCGGCTCGTCAAAGCTACTTATCAAATCCCAACGTACAAAATTCTCCACCCAATAAAAGCTGCCTGTGGTACTAGGTAAATATTTGCCCCCCCCCACCCCCCACCCCCAGAAAAATCATGGGATTGATATTTCCTAGAAAAAATCACACGCTCTCACATGATTTAATCTCATCATCAGCATTAATGTATCTACTGAAATTGTTGTAATACATCGGAAATGAGACAGTTGAAAATGGGGCTATTGCACACTTTTTCTATAAGCGATTTAATAGTCGATTATGGCGTAAAAACCTCAAAAAATAACGATAACGGTACTAAAAACTTCCAAAATCCACTCCTAAACTCAATAAACGCAGTTATTTGCGCGAGTGTAATGGTGGCCGAAGGCACTAACAATGGGAGATTCCTATCTTAATTTCGTCACTCTTTCTATGTTGACAAGGATGATTCACAGAGTAATTAGTTATAAGAGTGATGATCCACATCCGATGAATGGTGCCGCAACACCTAGTGACACCGGTGTCAAATGAAAGTAGTCTCTTATTGGTCACTTCTTGATGGAGTTTCAGAATTGTTAGATGGGAATCTCCCATTGTCAGTGCCTTCGGCCACCATTACGCTCGCGCAAATAACTGCGTTTATTGAGTTTAGGAGTGGATTTTGGAAGTTTTTAGTACCGTTATCGTTATTTTTTGAGGTTTTTACGCCATAATCGACTATTAAATCGCTTATAGAAAAAGTGTGCAATAGCCCCATTGTTGCTACGAATAAAAACAGTAGTGGCTCTCAAGTAAAAGTTAACTAGAAAAACGATGAGGTATGGACGCTACAAAATGAAAAGACTACCTGCCTTTTACATATCTTCTCACCTTCCCCGTTGTTTGTCGACTCTTTGCAGCTTTGCTCTTACATATGAAACTCATGCCAAACGATGAAGGGAAATGAATACTCGAATAGCACTTACGAGACTGGGTGTTCAAAAAAGGATTTCGCAAAGGGAGTCTCGTCTCACCTGAAACAAAATGAATGAATCGTAAGTATAGGAGCAAAACTGTACGGGTATGTAATAGTAAACAAACTTTTCATTTATCAATAAAGAGGTAGTAAAGGCCCTAAGGGGCCACTCCCCCTCTTTGTTTACTAAGACGGTTTCGCTGTCTGCAAAACGATTGTTGACTCATATTAAGCCGCACTAGTGCATCCAGCGACGCATTCTTGAATTTTTTCTTCCTCTTCGCCCATAAGAATACATAAGTACGGTAAAATAGGATGGAGTTGGAGCAAGGGCTAAAGTCATGTGAAAGCATCTCCTTTTATCATTTTCCAACAATCTCATTTTCATGTTAAAGAAAACAAGATATGGAAAAACCCCAACATCGAAATTTTTCATGATGACAATACTTTCTCTCCTTAGGGAGGAGCGAGAAAGTAAAAGTCAAGTCCATCGTATACCACACACTGGTTACAGTGTATAGGATGCGCAGGACAAAACTTGCCCAAAATATTAATAGACCTGTTTAGTGATGACGTCACGATCAAAATTGGTACCAAAAAAATGCTCTATCTCGCTCACTCTCGTGGATTTACCCATAAGAAATCAGATCCAAATTTTCGAATGAAAATTCATGCTAGTAAACAACCAGTTTCCTCAAATTTTATTGCACCATTAGATTCCACGTACCTTAAAGAGCAGAACATTATATGAGTATTGTTTATGATATTCGATCGCGAAAATTCGCCTATAGATTCATATCCAATGAATGGTATACCGTGACACAGCTGCTAAAGAAAAGTTATCTCTTATCGGCCACTTCTTGATAAAGAGTTACAGTGTTGATAGAAAGGAATCTCTCGTTTTTTTTAGTATCAAACGCCGTTATTAAACGCTCGCGCATTCAAAAGCATTGTATGAGTTCATGAGTGGATGGAGTGGAACTTACTTTCGTAAGTATTTAGTGCTACCATTGTTATTTTTGGAGTTTTTACCCCTGGGTCGAGAAGTAAGCATCAAAAACGACATAATGTGTCTGCGACATTCACCATCCATCAGCGTTGATTTTACTAATTTTTAGTGTTTAAGAATAATTCTGCGCCTACAATTTCACATCATCATCTCTCTCTTACGTATTTTGAGACGCTGATTTCAAATATGCTATCAGTTTTCATTAAACTGACCTACATTTCACGTAAATTCGAAATTACGTCTTCTTAGCAAAAAAATCGAAATTCTGGAGATAGTTTGAGTTTTTAGTAAAAATTAAGGCCGAATTTGAAATCAGCGGGTCAATATACATGGACAGTATCGCGAGAGGGGTGAGAAAGAGGTATCTTATGATGAGGAAACCTGGTTTTACGTTCATAACCAGCCGGACACACTAAGTCGCGTTAAAGCGTAAAAATCTGAGTCGAGCCTTGAATTGGGTATGGCAAAAACTTGGAACACCCTCATTACGACTCCATTTTCAACCACTTTCAATGATTGATGGCTCATAAAATTCATAAAAAACTAAGATTACCTTGATTTTATACTAATCAGCATAATCATCTGATAACTCAATCAAATTGTCCAAACGATACGACATTTGAGAAAAAGGGCGCCATCTATAGCACATTTAAAGATCCCTAACATTCGAGTGGAATAACCTTCTAAAAGGTACACTGTTTTCCCATGGGATGCCATCACAATTTATAGAGTGGTTGTTTGGCGCCGCGCGCCGAGCCGGCCGCAGAGTCAATAATATACCAAGCTTTTCTATCATTCAAAAGTGAGATATAACCGATGTGACGGACATTACAGAAGTCTACGTGAGTTAATTTGAAAATGTTGGAGGGAGAAGGGCAGATTGGAATGCAGGGGGCGGAACGGGGCTGACCGCAAAATTGCATCACGGAGATTTGATGTTTGGTAGACTTTCGGGGTTGCCACGGCGCGGCTCGGCGCTTAGCGCGTGAATTCAATCGGCGAATTTTCGCGATCGAATATCATAAACAATACCAACCTAACTACATACTCGAGGAAACTCAATTGTGTTTTTTGATGTGTTTTCGGCGCATCGATGGCATCAATTCGATTTCGAATTCACCTCCGGACTTGAATTCAAAATCGAATTGATGCCATCGATGACTGAATACACCGAAAAAGTTCGAAAAACACGATCCAGTTTCGTGTCATCCACTGTTGTCATGCGTAGGTTGGCAATGGTTTTGTCGAATATCATCGAATATATTCGTCGCGAAAATTCGCCTAATGAAATTCCCACATTCAACGGTGATCCCATCGGTAAACAGTCATATTACAGAAGAGAGTGCTGTCATAAAATTTTACAGGACAGCTATGCGGAACCGTTGACTTTGTTTGTCCACCGTGACAGAATTCTTCTTTGAATTTTTGTTGACTTCGCAAAAAACGCCAACCCTGGAAACTTACGAAATTGGTCAATCCGACAAAGCATTGGATGCATTGAGCATCGTGCAGTTAACATAATATGTATTGTTGCACTACTGCGTGGCCAGTTAATTCCTGCATGTGGCTGACGACCGCATTTTTCTGACCGCAAAAAAAAAAAAAAAAAAAACTCGGATCGCAGAGAAAAACCAAACCGCGAACTTTACCACCATCACACCACACGGTCCGCTTTGATTATACTCACCGAAGAAACATATTTTAATGGGTCTATTTCAATAAAATTCTTGCAAGATTTTTCAGCAGGTAATGCTTTTCAAAACTTGGGTAAACTTCTTCGGAAAAAAAGCGAATCTAAGTAACTAAATACTAAATCGAATCTAAGTAATTCACTCCACGAGGAGAAAACCAAGTTCTAATTTAACTTGAATTTTTCTCAGAAAAATACCGATTCAAATACAGAGGGATTCATAAACACCTTCGAATAAGGGGGGGGGGGTCTGTTTAGCGTTCAATGTTATATTTCTCTTAAGAATTAGAACAAACTTGTTCTTCTGCCATTGCAAAATGTTCCATTGGTCGAGTTCTTGAGTTTTAGACACATGATAATTATAAATTACTAGTGGCCGGTGGCCGCTTCGCGGCCAAGCGTTCCGTTTCGCGTCTTGCGCGTAATTTTTGTTTTTTCGAGCTAACAGTAAGACTTTGACTCGATATCATCCACTCCCTAACTCCGTTTGCTATTCACCCATCTAATCTTGCTCCGAAGAACGAAATCTAAAAACTTACTCTATTATTCCTGAAATACTGAAGTGTTATTTTCTCAGGTACACCAAAGGTTTAGAAAACAGGAGTCATTATTTGGAGGGGCATAAATAGTATAACCCCCGCCCAAAGCCCTTTACATGAAACTTAAACATTTTTTAGGGGTAGTCGTTCTCAAGAGGGCCCGATCCAAAACTGCCAATTTTTTTTTGGCGCTCATGGAGACGCTGAAACCCCCAGAATCGGCGCATTAGGATGCACCGTATTAGCGCATGTGGATTATACGATTTATAACTGTACAGAGAAAAGAAGGGAAGGAGAGAAAGAGATAGCGATAGTGAGAAACCTGCATTCACAATAAAATGAGAAGTCCGGGTTAAGCAAACAAACGCATGACCGAGATCGCACACCTACGATAACCTTTCGTTGAACTGACATGACAATAAGACATTGCGTTTCAGTGAATATAGTCTAAGATTTTATAGGGTCATTCTTTTAGCGCTTTTTGACAACTGATTTTGCAGCAAATTGCCGTTTTTAGGCTACTTTTTCAAAAATTCCTTCGTGCATGTTTTAGCGCTTTTGGCTTATCTTTTTTGGGGATTGGCGCTTTTGAATGGTCGCCTCCCCCCCCCCCCCCCCAATGATGAAATTCCTATTTTTTTGATTTTTTTTTAGACACTTCACGAAGCTCAAGTTTGTATAACCAGTGAACAGTTACTGGCAGCCGATTTTAGCGTACGACGCAACGGGTCCATTGGACCCAGTTCCAGCATCTAAGGGCATCTCAAGTTCACCATAGAGTTTTAGTGTGAAGTCAACGGTTAGCCAAAAATTGCATCAATAAGTCACTCATCGGTTGCAATCGGTTGTGACAAAACTCGCATAGCGTTCCAAACTATCTCACCCAGCCACTCTCCCGTGACCTCCAATCCCCATGTGTATACCCATCTCTTTCTAGTGTCCCGATTTGTATACACAGGGTCTCGTATTACGGCATGTTAATATTAAAATCGCATTAAAATTGAGGAATTCATTTCTGCCAAAAAATATTTCACAAAAGATGTCTCTACATACGTTTTTTAAAATTAGAGTATAGCAGTACAACGTGGGGGTTACGTGAGAGCAAGAGAGACAGTCTATGTTTGGAACGCTCATCACCGGATGACGTCATCACCAAGTCATCACTAAAAGAACCTTTGAAATAAACGTCGCACTGGCCCACTAATATTACTGCACAGATTAAAAAATAACAGGTATACAATCAAATGAACCATAAAAACTACATACTCAAGGCTCAAGAGATCTATCGAAACTTTGTCTTCTTTTTTTTTTTTTAAATTTTAAAACGGGAAAAAACAGACCTTAAAAACATCATAACCTCGCCAAAACGCGAACTGAAACGAAAACAACTCAAATCGCCAACTTAAAAATGAAAAATCTGTAACCATATTTTTGGTTCGTTAGTAAGTAGTATTCTTGGATGAATCACTTATACATTTAAAGTAAACGATGCATTTTCAACAGAAAACCAATTATTTACTTAACTCAGTATTCAGTAATATTTGACAGTATATTATTAATGAGAAAAGTATAACCACCGTCTCAACTTATGAATAATAACCCTAATCATTTAGTTTCTTTATAAATTCTCGAAACCTAACTGAAATTTGCTGGGTTATATTCGAGATATTGAATCAATGCACCGATCTCATCAAGTCATCGTTGATTGTACTATTCTGTATATATCTATGCATATGAAACATATGATAAGTATCGAAGCTCTATACATCGCGAAGCGATATAGCAACCTCGTCAAGCCATCATCAATCGAAGACTGTACAGTGCTGCCGTATTTAACATAAAATATTTATACAAATGTTTCATTAAGTTTGAAGTGCCTGGTATATTTCTCAACACAGCTAGCAGCACTGTGACTCTCTCATTGTGTATATCTACGTAAAAATATGGATAAAAAGTCGAAGCTATACATCGATATCATGAAGTCGCTATTAAAATGCGTCTACCCGAACGGTTCCTTCCGCGAGTAAAACATATGATGAAGATCGCCATGGTAACGTCAAATCGTGCGATCGAATTAAAAAAAAAAATTGTCAGAGCATCACGTTTCTCGCTCACACGCGTACAAAATCGTATGCTCTTCCGCACGTATGCATTTAAAAAAGGACGACAAAATCTCGCTTCTCTCTCCCACCCTTACAAAACGAACTGATTCGCATCCTTTTCGCACTCGCACAACTTTTTGAGAGAAAAGTTTTTAGCATTTTAAAAAGGGACGCGGGGCCCGCACGGAAAAACTTATAATTTTCCCGAAGCATTGGAGCCGAGCCCGACCGATCGGTACCAGGCCCCTCCCGAACGGTGCAACGGTTCTCCCGGAACTTAGCTTCATTCTTACAAATATAATATAGGATTTTCTCATCAAAGAACTAAAAAATTATTTTAAATATTTTACCTCTTAAACAGATTGATTGGTTGAGGAGAAAAAACAGACAGTGGTGGCTCAAGATCTATCGATAATAGATTTTCTCTCGATATAGGACCAACACGAAAAAATTGATTATTTCGAGATTCAATTGGCCTGTGAGCATATACTCTTGCTACAGCAACTATATAGCACGTTGATTCAAACGTAATATTCCGCGATAACAACAAAACAAAAATTAAACATTTTCAAAATCCACTCGGTAACTACAAAAATCACTGTAACGAATGGTTTTATAATGTTATAAAAGTGCGTATCGTAGGTACTTTTCGTGGGATTTAATCAATGCGCTATATTACTGTATATAAAATACGCTACCGCAAAAACATCAATTTTTTCCCATAATAATTATTACACGGAGAAGAAATCGATCCGTCAGAATTCACGAGCCTCCCGCTACGCCGTTGCTATGATTATTTAGATGAAACCCGAAGGTGAGAAGGTTGATTCACAGACTTTCCGACCTGACGGGAATCGAGTGTTTGGACTCGTGTTACATAATTCTTTTAAATACGCACAGGAAGACAAAAAATTAACTGTGACTCTGCAAAATTTCGCCGCAAAAAGTAGGTGAGTAATGACGCCAGCAAATCTCATCCTCTTCCTAGACCAATCCAGTTTCGCGTCACCCTCACCAAGTCCAGGGCTGCCGTCTTGCCTATAATCAATGCTATTTTTCAATTCAGCTATGATTTCAACGGTTGAGAAAAGATTACACAGTTCAGTTTAGTGTATGACTGTAATGCACGAAAATACTCTGATCTGTAATCTTTCCTTAATTGGTGGAAACTCCGTTGATTAATTAAAATATCCGCAAGTTTTTTAAAGTCATCGACGACTCCACCGGTTGAGAAAAGATTACAGTTGCGAGTATTTTAGTTTGATACAGTCATGCACTGAACTGAACTGTGTAATCTTTTCTCAATCGGTGGAATCATCGGTGAATAAAAAAATAGCATTGATTACACGCAAAACGGCAGCTCTGACCAAGTCACCTCGCAGCACGCAAAGATAGATCAGCGAAATCAGATCCGGTTTACGAGCTCTAGAGCTTCATCCGACTTATCCAAATAATAATAAAAAAAGAAAAGAAGAATGAAACGGATGCTTGGCGCAAGGTGACGCGACAATACAGGCAGGATGTTCTTTTGTTCACCCTGTTTCAATTTATTATTGACAGTAAAAGCTACTCCCAATTACTGGTATTTGAAAAACAATGTTTCGCAGAAGCGCATTCAATTCGCGGGATAGGCAAAAAACACAGCGGGGCAGAAATAGGGATCAATCATCTTAATTAAAGAGAGGGCTTGGCCTCCTGTGAGCAGAATTAGTCAAATGGGGATGAATTACTTTTTAAACGTAATCGAGATGGATTTTAGCGGTAATTAGGCGTACCGAGTTTAATGAAACCAGCAGCGCGTTATGATGAAATAGATTGTTGTTTATCACGTAACATTAGATTCACGCTTAATCACACTTCTAAAACCCACCTCGATTACTTCCTAAAAGTAATCGATTGGGTAATGGGAAAAGACGATTCGCCCAACTCAGCCGCAGATAGTTTTCAGGAATGAGTCTATAGCAAACTTTTGCTACAACGATTAAGAGTGCTTCATATAAAGTAAAATCGCCTGAAAAGTCCATTGGTGGCATCAGAAAGTCATAAAATGCAATAATAAACTCACAAGAGGCGTTTAATGAAATCCAAGATGGCTAAGAAATATCAAGCAATTTGTATACATGCACCAGGAACATCCAAGGATGGCCAACTTTGACAACCTCACTGAACGTAGAGGTTATGTGTTTGTTTACGTTGTGATTGGCTGTGATCGATACTGTGAGGTTGCCTATCCTTGGAAGTTCGTGGTGCATGCATACAAATTGCTCGATATTTCTCCGCCATCTTGGATTTCATTGAACGCTTCTTATGAGTCTATTATTGCATTTTATGACTTTTTGATGCCACCTATGGCCTTTTCAGGCGATTTTACATTAAATTAACCTCACTTAAACGTTGCAGCAAAAGTTTGCAACAGACCCATTATTTGATCTATCTTCAGCTAACTTTAATCGTTTTCGTTCAAAAAGTCCCTGAAAATACTTCTGAAGTCCAGGGACCAAATAGGGTTACGGCTTGACGGTCCTCCGAAAGACGTTGGCTGGTGCGCACGTAAGTATATTTGCGTGTAGTTTATACCCCCCCCCCCCCCCCCCCCCCCCCCCCCCCCCGGTAAGTGCACACCGATCATCTGCGTGCGGGACCGTGAGGACGCAACACTATTTGGTCCCAGGCGATCAGATCTCCAGCGTGATTCTCACGTTATTTAGTCATTATCTCCATTTGTATAATGGGTCTGTTGCAAACTTTTGCTACAGCGATAAAAAGTGTTTACTCCAATGTAAAATCGCCTGAAAAGTCCATTGGTGGCATCATAAAGTCAATAAATACAATATTAAACTCACAAGAGGCGTTTATCGAAATCCAAGATGGCGGCAAAATATCGAGGAATCTGAATGTATGCACCGTGATCATCCAAGGATTGCCAACTTTGACTACCTCACTGGAGGTAGAGATTATGTGTTTGTTTACGTTGTGATTGGTTGTGATGGATATTGTGAGGTTGGCTATCCTTGGATGTTCGTGGTGCATGCATACAGATTGCTCGATATTTTGCCGCCATCTTGGATTTCATTAAACGCATTTTGTGAGTTTATTGTTGCATTTCATTGCTTTCTGATGCCATCATTGGACTTTTCAGGCGATTTTACATAAGATTGCACACTCTATAGCGCTGTAGCAAAAGTTTGCAACAGACCCATTGCTTCTATTTTTGACGTATGCGTAACCCCCTCAGAACTGGAAACGCATACCCTGAAAAACAGAATGACAGAATTGACCCTGTGAATGACAGAATTTAGGATCCAGTCGCTCCGCCGAGCGTCAAGCCCTTCTCGAAGGCCGGAAAAGGAAAATCAAATTCTACTTAGACGCCTGAATAAAGCCGACTCGCGACTCAAGTCTCGAGCAAAGTGTTGTCAGATCATGTGGATGATTCTAGAGGTGTAGCATTTAATTAGGAAACGTTACATTTCATCCATTTAAACTCTAGTGAAAGGTCGAATTTATCGAACACTTTTGGATTCGATATTTTTCACAGGTTTAAATGGACCGAATTCGACGGATCCAATTCGATCTTAAGGGCTGTCTCCACCTGCGAATTTAAAAGCGCGAATAAGCTGATTGAGCCAATGAGCTGCCTTGAAGTCGATGGGTCGAGTCCGATGTATCGACAACAAAGAAGCTCATTGGCTCAATCAGTTTATTCGCGCTTTTAAATTCGCAGGTGGAGACACCCCTTTACGGAGGAGGTCGTGCGTTCCGGCAACTCCGCTCAAGTCTCGAATCGAGTCGAGTGTTTACTCGAGAGGAGTGTCTCCTTTTCGTCGAGCGAGGCGAACGTCGCGTCGAGCGAGGCGAACGTCGCGTCGTGCGCTGCACGTTGCATCGCTACCATCGTCCAGGCGCGTCGAGTTAAGCTGCAAGTATTTCGAGGGAAGTCTTGTTTTCCTACTGACTTGACTTCAACTCAAGTTGCTTTCACGAGTTCCTCGCTTGTTGACGAAAAGTCTCCTCCGCCTCCTCCTCCACCCCTGGCCATCGACTCGAGGATTCGTGACGCTATACTGTGTTGTGCTTGTGATGGGGGTTA
Source organism: Trialeurodes vaporariorum (assembly GCA_011764245.1). Classification (NCBI taxonomy): domain Eukaryota; kingdom Metazoa; phylum Arthropoda; class Insecta; order Hemiptera; family Aleyrodidae; genus Trialeurodes; species Trialeurodes vaporariorum. The sequence goes on along the minus strand of VMOF01000002.1, from coordinate 81,174,579 downwards.
CAGTGACTATACGGGGGTGACACAACAGCGCACCCTGTTGTCGGACTGTGCCGTCTCACGCGCGATTGCCCGGCACAGATTTTTTTTCTTGTCGACGATTTTTATACGCATAAGACTCGCAGTTTAGCATGGCTGTTTGCGAAATAAGATCAATCGCAATGTCTACTCTAAGTGTAGGGCATGAAACCACGGAAAGCGGGCTATGGGAATATGAAATGCTACGTAAATATTGAGCCCCCCCCCCCCCCCCCAACCATGGAAACCAGCGATTGAACCCCACAATAGATCGATACTTTTGTATGGGTTCAAATGAGAGTATAAAATGATAATTTACATTGTTCACGAACCGCCACTGAAGATTCAAATTTCATTCATCTACTAAAACATCTTGCAAAAGACTCAATGGTCTTTAATCAGCAATGAACTAATAGACCAGCCAATCTTCATGAAATTTTTCAAAGGAATTTTCCCGAGATGCACGCAAAATTAGGAGGAAACCCAAAACATTGCTATGCGATACTTTAAAACGCTGGATTGAGCTACGCCTTGTTTGTTAAAAACACCGACGAATTGGCAATGAACACGGTTGCCAGATGGCACGAAAGAAGGTAGCGTGGTTGCCACTATTTATACGGAACCAATTAAAATGCTGGACCAGAGCAGGGCTGCCGTTTTGCGTATAATCAATGCTATTTTTCTATTCACCGATGATTCCACCGGTTGAGAAAAGATTACACAGTTCAGTTCAGTGTATGAGTGTAATGCACGAAAATACTCTGATCTGTAATCTTTCCTTAATCGGTGGAAACTCCGTTGATTAATTAAAATATCCGCAAGTTTTTTAAAGTCATCGACAACTCCACCGGTTGAGAAAAGATTACAGATGCGAGTATTTTAGTTTATTACAGTCATGCTCTGAACTAAACTGTGTAATCTTTTCTCAACCGGTGGAATCATCGGTGAATTGAAAAATAGCATTGATTATACGCATAACGGCAGCCCTGGACCAGAGACATAGTAGCTGAAAGGCTTTTACTCCATCGTTTTTCTCATAGTGGTGATTCTTGCAATTTGGCAACCACGCTTTTCCTCTCCTCTATCATTTGAATTTATAAAGAACAATCGATTGCTGGTGACTTTCGGATCGATTGTTTTCATAGAATGAAACGAAAGTAAAATATTGTTGCCGAATTGCACGAGCCGCCATTGGTTTCCCCATTCAAAGTCAAGCAAAACTCTCGATTGCCTGGAGCTTCAATCGAATCCCGAGGAAATCGATTATTTTCGATAAAAAGAAAGGATGCTGCTATACATGGTGGCATCGCAAACCGCCACTGGCACCGAAAATAATCTTACCTTAGGATCTCGCGCCGCCCACTTTTTGCCGCTGATGCACTTCAGTTGAAGTGAAACCATCAGACAAAAGTCGAGGATATCGGCATTCGATACATGATGCCACTGGTCACATTCCGAAAGGTCATATTCTGTGTGAGATTTGAATGGGGTGTATATCAGATGATTTTGCTAGATAGCGGAATGCCACACGCGGTGTTGTTCAATTTTTTATGGATTTTGATACCAATGCTCATATCTCAATGGGTGTGAGTGAGATATATGTACTTATGTACTATGTCTCAGTCCCACCAATTAAAGAGATAGCCAAAATCAGTTCTCAAATAGTCAAATCTATGACTTCATTCCTCGATCAATTTTAATAGTTGGTCGCAAAAAATCCGTATAAAATAATTGAAGAGCACCGTTACGTTTTATTACCTAGCAATTAGCATGATACGATACCCTGTTATCTGATTTTAATTACCTAAAAAATACGACATTTCGGAAAATGACGAGTGGCACCAACTAGCAGATTGAAAGATCTTCTTTCGCATGGAATCACTTTAAACATTGTTCTCCGCAGGATATTTTTGGTTATAATATACCAAGCATGCGTTGTTGTAATGCATTATATTTTGAAAAATATTTCGTCTTGGTTTTTTAAGGCGCGATGCTAAATTGCCAAATTCGGCAACGAGAGGGTAGGGTGGTTCCACATAAGGTACAATGATGAATGACGTCACAACTCACCCTCCTCGTATATGGTCTCTTTGTCGCCAACGCGGGAATCTCCCTCTCCTTGTGAAATCTCGGAAATTACATCAGATATGGGATAGCTTATCCTAGGATATTTTGTCTTATTTTATTCTACTGTTTTTTTTATGACTCTTTGTCCCCCTATTTCACCGACCGCGTGGCTCATAGATGAGGGAAAGCCAGTTACAGCGTGATTTTGAAAGATATTAAATGCTCCGGTCATTTTATCCCACTTCTTAACAATAATATATCAATGTTGTCAAACTTGGCGGGAAATTCAAAAAGCTTTACAATGAGTTTAATGGAAAAATGTGCATGAAAATACGCACAACGGCAGCTCTTCAACAAGTCTTCTTTCTAAATGCGCGCCCTTCCACTGGTTCAACTCACTTTCTTGCTCCTTTTTTATTTTTTTTATGGCTCATAAAATATTAATTTTTGAGATTAGCCCATTTTGTTCCAAGAGTTTTCTACTTGGGGCGCAAAAACGCGCAATGATCCGGCAAAAGAAACATTGCAGACAGAGAGAATGAACAAAAAAGGAACTACCAAGGAAGAGGGGGCGCGATTGGCTACACAGTTATTGATTAAATTTATGAGCCAAAAACACGCCAACACATGCTGCGTTCAATCAATTATTACTTTCCACGATAAAGAAAAAAAGAAAAAACGAAAAAAAGACAAGTCACAAAATGGAGAGTTAGATGAGAAGAGAGAGGGGGATTAACAACCGAGGAATTTTCCTTCTACAAGTTTTTATACAAGGCGTTCTTGCACGAGTAATGGTGCCAGCAGGCTGCTGATCTTAGAGATTATTGGATAAGATAAGACTGGAGGACTGGATGAATGAGACGATTGGTCCCTCTATTGTCTTTATACATTTAAGTGAAAATGAAAGCTCTGTAACCAACTAAAACTACGCGACGCATTTGATGAGCTGAAGACTGCTTCGAACAACTGAACACGGAAAAAAAAAAAAAATTAGTGATAATAACCATACGGATACCTGATTTTGGCACCTGCTAGATGTTATGGTAAACTTGACCAGAAGTATGGTACATTTACCGATACTTTGAGTAAATTTGACATACAATCAGGTAACATCACCTAGTACCTGGTCAAAACATAGTATACTTCTGGTTTACATTACCATAACATCTAGCAGGTGCCAAAATCAGGTATCCGTATGGTTATTTTCACCGTAGTTTTTTTTTCCGTGAAAAACGGTTTAGCTCAGTGTATTCCGTCCATTAAAACGCATGAAGATTGTAGTCCATGGTAGCATCAAAACCAAAATGAAAAATCAGAGACGCGGCTCTCTTAGAAACTGCTGCATATTTTTACAGAGTTTCAACTGATTGTATGAGAACCGACTCTGTGTGATTTTAATCAAAGGACTTTGCCTTACAGTCAAATTAAAAAAAAATCTGAAAGCGTTGATTGCGTGTAAACCAAGAGTCTTTGCATATTTTTATTTTCTCCCCCAGTGAATAAGAAGAATGATGTAAAATGATGATATATACATGCGTAGGTACTGTTGCATTACCGCGAAGGACAGTCAATACCCTTGACAAGGCCGTGAACCTTCTTGCTGGGAAGACCGGTCGCTAAAAGGAAAAAAATGTTTTCATACATGAAGCGCGTTTGACCGCAAGACCAAAAATGGAAGAGTAACTTCGAGAGAGGAGGATAGTGTGGTGGAGGGGAGGAGGGAAGGCTGAATAACGGATTGCACGATAATGACAGTTGCCAAATGTGATAAAATAATCAACCGTTTATGCGAGAATTAATAAAGAAGTTGTCCCTGTCTCTGTCCTGCAGAAGCACGCAGTCTTCCTGATATACGTGCTCTTTTCCGACCTCACGTAAGACGCCATGCCGAGAAAACTACAGCTTTAATTTCGAGGATACGATGCGCTTGTTTTGAGCCAGTCCAGAGTTGACGATTTGTCATTAAAAAATATCAAAAAAAACTTTTCATTGCAGCAAAAATTCCAGCGGTGGCATAGCGCACACGCGGTGAGTTCCGTCGATGTTTCAATACAAACGCAAAAGTTAACTTCAATTTTCAAAAAAACCGAGGTTTCAATTTTACTACACTTTTCGGTCTAAGCAAACTATCTACTGCACTACTGTACAATTCATCCACTTATTCCAAAACAAATTAGTGGCTTCAATAGGATTGAAAAATGAGAGAGGCTCCAGGCTCCATACTTCCATAGGATTTAATGTTAAATTATAAACCTAACCCCCGAGTTTGCCTATCAGCTCAAATCAAAACCGCTGACACTTTTCATTCGTGTTATGAGCTAGCCATGTCCAGTCTACTTCGATAGTGCTTTTTATCCTTACTGAGAAGAACATAGCCTCTAAAGTGGTTTATGGTATTGACAAAAACGGTATTGGTATGAGACTTAATAAATCGTTAGGGTATCGACCAAAGGAGCAATAAAAAATGTGTTACGAGTCCAAAATGAAAAACCCATCAATTTCCTTCTCCTTCTTTTCCTTTCTCTTCTCCTTCGTTGAATCTTGACGCAACACACAAAGCACGAGGACATCCTTGCGAAGGGCGAAAAAGAAAAAAAAAAATAACCGCGAGCGTTATCCTCTAGACCGCATTCATCCGGGACTTACAATTAGTCTTTCTCTCTCTTGACCCATTTGAACACGTGAGTCAGAAAAGGATAGAAAGATAGGCTATCACATGACTTCAGCCTATAGATCTGTCCTTTCCTAACGCATTCGTTCAAATGGGAGGAGAGAGGGAGAAAGAGTATTTCCATCCCGAGGAAGCGAGAACGTGATTCGCAGAGATTTGCCCGGATTAATTGAAGTTTAGTGGATTTAAACGACTATTTAATGGCGGCAATTTAGAGTGGCTTTCTCGCTCTCAATATAACTCTCACTTACATGCATGATCCGTGGGAAGGGACGGCAGGTATAGGTGCTTGAGATTAAGGATTTAGCCCACACGCAGTAACAGTGGCTGGATAAACCAACAGTGCAGCCATTTGCCATCCACCCCTCAAGAGCGCACCCACTTTATAGACTGTTTTATTTATGAAGTTACTTTAAAAAATAAATCTTAAAAAAAACCACCTCTACTGAATAATTGATCACAAAAACGTGAGAGCTAAAACAAATGATTATAATTTACGCATAGAAATATAGGTGAATCTGCATTTTGACTGGTCAAACACGGGATGACATCAAGAATTTTGCATAGGAGCAGCAGAGCCCATCCAAAAAGTCGGAACATTTAAAGAAAAGCTTTATTTTTTTTATTTTTTTTTATTTTTCATTTTTTTAACAAAATAAATCCTCGAGAGTGGTAAGGTATGTTTCCCGACTACTTTCGGCGAGTTACGGCCCTTTAGGACAAAAATTTCATCCATTTCATCGTATCTCTGACCGTTTGTAATTTGACTTTTGCACAGATAAAATTCATAGTCGGCCGTTTCACGGTATTCTTCCCTCACGGCGGCGGGTGGAGTGGGACAAAACCCCGAATGAGCGACGCGCCCGAAATCATCGGCTCAATGGGTGCCGCGTTGCAAAGTAGTGCGTTTCTACCTGACTCGCCAAGTTTCAAATTATCCTGAACAGAGTATAGTAGAGCGATATATCGTATCGATTGCCGTCCGAGGGCCTCTGGTTCCAAACAAACTCTGGTTCAATGTAATTTCCCCATAAGCGAACTTTTGAACGGAAATTTAGGGTATTAAATCAAACAATTAATGCGACCTCTTTGCGATTATGAATTCTACGTCCTCGAAAATGCTTAATTATGCCTGGTTCCTTGACTAAAACTGCCGAAATCAATAAGATATTATAGATTAAATGTTGCATTTGTAGGTTAGAATCGCCCGAAATCCCGCCAATTCCACAACAACAACAATAACATTTGGAAGATTCCAACCTCCAAACGCATCGTTTCATCTGTAATTTCTTGTTGATTCCGGCAGTTTTACGGGTGGAATCAGACAAAATTAAGCATTTTCGAGGACGGAGAATTCATAATCGCAAAAACGTCGCATTAATTGTTTGATTTAATACCCTAAATTTCCGTTCAAAAATCCGCTCATGGGGAAATTGCATTGAACCAGAGTTTGTTTGGAACCAGAGGCCCTCGGACGGCAATCGATACGATATATCGCTCAACTAAAACAGTCTATAGCATGGGCAGCATGGGTAGTATGATTGTTCTTGGGTTTCGGAATGAAGATTTCTCTACCCCCTGTCTGAAAAAAGTCATTCATGCTAGGTATCAGAGTTGGGCAACCGAATAATCAGAAATAATGAAATGACTCCGGCAACACTGAAAACTGGGTTTGCTACCTGAGTTGAGGAAAGGGAAACACACGGAAGGTATTGGTCAATTGTAGAATTATTCGTCGAATAATTCGATTGACTCGGCGTTGCCGGACACACCGAATAATTTCCGAATAATTTGTTGCCCAACTCTGCTAGGTATAAACCATTTTTGGGGCGGGGGGTTGCGATATTTTTTGCGAGTAACTCAGGAACCAGTGTTGCCAATAGTGGACAGATTCGACCACACGAGGACTATTTTGTTGAGAATACAGCCACAGCTGTCCACAACTGTCCACAACTGTCCACGCTCCCACCTCCGATCCTCTATCTCTATCCACAGTGCGTCGTGTGGACAGTTTTCAACTCGAAATCTGTCCACGCGTAAACTAGTCTACCCCGTCCAAACCTGGCAACACTGTCAGGAACACTTTTCCTCTCTATGGCGCCCATGTTAAGTTGGGTGCGCAACCGCGGGGGCCGGGGGGTCAGTTACGGGGAATCGTTGATTTCTTTCAATTTTACGAACCAATATGTTTCAAATTTGACAGAAGACCTTCAGACATGTTTAACTTGCTTACGAGAACCCTATAAAACCGTAAAAATACTTCTTAATGCTCTAATTCGCGATCTAAGGAATCCGACCAATCAGGAAGACGACCGAAATGGCCGCACTGTGGTTTATCCAGTCACTGTAACACGCATAGACCATCTGAGCAGCGAAGCAAAGATATAATTATAATAATCGAGACTTGAGACTGCAGTTGTTAAAAAAAAGGTGGTGTCTGTTTTTTATTTCTGAAGGATAAACGGGGAACTTTCGTTTGTTGCTAGATCAAGGCATGAACTACGCAGAGGCGAATACAATAATTTGTGCACCCATTTAAACACAGGAGTTAGAAAAGGAGAAGAAGGATTAATGGGAAAACAGAGATCAAAAAGATGAAAATATTGATAAAGGATCGAGAAAACAAGTTTTAATGAACATATACGGCATACGCAGAGGCGAAAACGGAGAGGTTAAGATGATTCCAGGGTCAATTAGTTCCAACTTTGGACACCAAGTCGCGCTGCTCAAAAAGTCAACAGTTTTTGGCTAAAATTAACGAATTCACGCTGAAAACACGAATTTCAGGAACGTCAGCACCTGCGAGCATACTTCAGGAAGATACCCTGAAAGTTTCAGGCTGAAACACTCAAAAATAAAGCCGGAAATTATGAAAAACGAAACTTCCCGTAAGCTGCAATGAGTGCGAGTGAGGCAGATAGACATATCATCACTCGCGCTCACTCTCACTCACTAAGCTTATGGCGAAACGAATTTCATAATTTGCGGCTTTAATTTTGAACCGATTTTGCTCATTTTGGGCTCAAAAAATCCATAAAAAAATTTTGCAGGTGCTGACGTTATTGGATTTTGCGTTTTATCGATGGTTTCAGTTTTTAACGCCAAAAACACGACTTTTCCAAAAAGCGACTAGTGGCGCTATCCATCGGATTGAAATCTGGAAAAGTTTTGCCTGGAATCACCTTAAGAAAACTTTTTCATAGATGTAAAATATCAATATTGCTTAGTATCATGCATTGTTGTCATTTACTATTTTGTACTATTGTGTAGAGAATTTAATCAGCTTTC